>PVIU01023861.1:0-26597 GCA_004026605.1 Ondatra zibethicus | reverse complement strand
AGAGAACACTCAAATTAACAAGATCAGAAATGAAAAGGGGGACATAACAACAGACACTGAGGAAATTCAAAGAATCATTAGGTCTTACTACGAAAGCCTGTATGCCACAAAATTGGAAAATGTAAAAGAAATGGACAGTTTTTTAGATAAATACCACATACCGAAATTAAATCAAGAGCAGGCTCCTTCACGGGCAAGTGGCTAAGTAGATGGCCTCTGTTCTCTACTCTTTGGCTAGAGCATTCCTTCCATTTCTGACAAAATGGGCTTCCCTGTAACACAACACAGCAGTGGGTGTCTATTGTGGCATGCAAGTGAAAAGTTATGATAGGAACCAGAGTCCCTTTTTCATGTAATCAATAAATGACAACCTCTAATGTTGGCCATATTCTATTCATTTGAAATGAGTCATGGGGGCTTGAGAGATGTCTCAGTGGTTAGTAGAATGTGTTTCTTTTCAGAAGAGGTAGGAGCAATTCCTAGCACCCATATTGTTGCTCACAATCATCTGTAACTATACTAGGAGATCTGACATCCTCTTCTGATCTGTGAATGGGAAACAGGCACACACATGCAGTACACATACAAACATGCTGACAAAACATTCAGACTCATAAAATAAATAGAAATACATTAACATAAGTCACTTAATACAGGTCACATTGAATGACAAGTTGTTAAGTAGTAGTTTAAATGCCAGGAGGTAGGACCCCATCTTTCAAGCTACTTACTACAGTTATAATTTGCATATAGGTTTGGCAAGGAAGGCCTCAATAAGAAAGGTGATATATAAGAGAAGACCTGGAGGTGGCAAGAAGTCACCAATATAAATACCTTGAAGAAGAACAACTCTAGTCCATGGAAAAATCCCCAAGGCAACAGCATCAGTATCATGTTCAAGAAGAAGGAAGGAGATGTACAGGGCAAAACCAGAGTTGGAAGAGTGTAAATGTGGTGTGTGGATTCCATAAGTCAGATGTGTCAGAGCAAGCTTTTAGGAAAAATGGTGGCGTCTGTAAGTAGGTAGAAGGATATTAAGAGGCTAATAGATGATAGGCGAATTATGTGGGTGAGCAAAGTGCAGAAATAAGAACAAGCAGAATTAGTATAGTCATTACAAGAGCTGAATACATGACTTTTCTGCTTGCCCAGTGCAATAAGCCAATGACATCACAGCACCAAGACTGTGCTGAAGTTAAGGGTGCAGTTACCACAAAGACACTAGTGCGAACACACATGTAATGAGCACAGAAGCAAGAAGCACTCTTTGGCTTGTCTCAGATGTTGGTAACACAAGATACTACCAAGTGAGCATAGATTTCAGGGCCACTAGGCTGAATTAGAAGATGTTCTTCAATGCCCTCCTGCTGGAGACATGCTGTGTTCTCATGGGGGTGATTCATGACCAGTCAGCACATCTATAAGCTTCAGCACCTCCAAACTGTCTCTGTTGGAAACCAGGATAGTGACGTTTTTCTAAAGAAGTCCTTTTGGGATTTGTATCAAAGTTAAAATGAACTAGAAGGTGGTTTGGGCTAAAGTTCTTAATACCAACGGTCCAGCGTTGTGGGCAGGATGGCTTACACTTTGAGATGCATGTCACGGAATCTCCCCCATCGAGAAGAGCTCCTTCTTGTCTTCAGAGCTGGCCATTCTCTGCAGACTCCTTTTGCCCTCACACTTCAGATCATGGGTTCCTCTGGCTTTGCTTTCGTTTAACAACACCCAGCAAATGGGAAGATGGCTGCCCTCCCTGCAACTGTTTCTAAGTGAAAGGAAAAGATGAAAACAATTTTCCTTCTACTTGTTCCAGGGTCTCACTATTTCAAGGTCAAGGATTCTATGTAAAATATACAGAACACTCAATAGAAGTGTCCATTTCTAAATACAACTTCTCCAAGTACCTTTGTTTCATATAAGGTGTCCTAAAAATAAACCCAAAACTGTACATAGGTACAGAAGGATAGTGGGGGAAAAGACAATATCTAGAGAATAAAATGCCCTCCAATCATATTTTTCAGAAGTCCTCAGCAAGATTACTTTGACCTTAATGTGTTGCAGAAATATAATTGTAATTTCAAATTTAAATTTTCATTAAGCCCTATTCCAAATTAGAACCATGTTCTCATAACATCAATTCTCAGTGATTCCCATTTTTCTAATCTATGATACTAAGAATAACTAAGATATGAATGGGGTATGCAGGAGAAGGTTAATTTGTCAATAGTTAAGGGGAAGATAATGTTCAGCTACTGTGGTGATACACCAAATATACTTTCTGCAGGAAAGGAAAAGTGAGCATCCGAGCCTGTGTCTTGCTATGCTGTCCATAGTGTGTCTTTGGAAATCCAAATGCTTTTAAATACCAAAAGGTTATTCTCTGACCTACAAAATTCTCCGCCATCAGAAGATCACTCTGACCATCCCTTTACCTTTACTGCCTCTGTCATCTCAGTCAGTACTAAATGGGTTCCCTAGAAAACAAATATAATAAGGAGTAGAGAAAAATGAAGAGCAGAAGAAGGAGGAAGACAGGGAGGGTGGTGTTGGTCAGAATTTAAGGAATTGGTTCATAGACTTATGGGAATGGCAATTCTGAAATCTATTGAGCAGACTGGGAATTCTAATAAGTGTTGTTTAATAGAATAAGACAGGAAACTTATGCAGTTTCCAAACTGCAAATTTGAAGAAGAATTGGCTGATGCTTCCTCAGGAAGTCTGTCTCCCCTACTCTCGGAGTCTTCAAGTGATCTAATGATCACATATTTTGGAGGGTAGTATGCTCACCCAAGGTCCACTGATTAGAAATATTCAAAACACAATCTAAGTTACAGGTTCATAGTAATATCTAGATTGTTGTTTCATCAAACTGGGCATTGACACAAGAATTAGCCATGATAGTAACCTGGGCATTTTCTTCTTAAGACATTTTGCAGTCTGGTTAGAAAACATAATGTATTTTTAAGCTTCAGATTCTATTAAGGAAATTGAAATCCACACTCTATTAATTGCATATGTTTTAAGTTGCATGGCATGGAATGCCTAAAAATAATATTTGCATGTAGAATTTTCCATCATTCATTTAAAACACTATTTCTGGTGCTATGCCTTTTAATAATGTAACTTGATCATGAGAAAGTGGCTTTTCTTAAGTGAGGTGAATGACAAGTTAATGTAAAAGGCACTCATGTTCCTGTCCTAACTGTCATTTCCTCTCCTCTGCATCTTCATGTACTGCATTGTTCATGCATATGAATCCTGCCCCTGAATAGTTGCCCACACAGTGGTAGGAGACTCTAAGGTGCTATGAGCACTGTAGGCTACAGACAGTATGCTGCTCATGTAATTTCAACATTTAGACTTGAAGTAAGGAAAAAAGTCTAATTTAAATGATAATCCATTGAAACAACTAGTTTAGAATGTATATATATTCCCATAAATAATATCTATTATATAATATATATGTAAATTTTAACACTGTTAAGACACTGCATGCATTGAAAAAATTCTAAGACTGGAATATTTTGAGAGATATTATATTCTGATAATCTCTATAATTTACAGTTGAATAAGACTAATGTATTCAATTTTCTTCCTCTGTATAAAATCATGTTTCTTTAATAGAAAAGTTTGAGAAGCATCAACAGAGGGTATAGTTTCTTGTGTGTGTGTGTGTGTGTGTGTGTGTGTGTGTGTGTGTGTGTGTATTGTATGTGTGAAGAGGATGTTGGATGTCTTGCCTTATCCATTCCTTAACTGATTTTCTTGAGACAGCCTCTTCATTGAACCTTCTTTTTCTGCCCTTACATCTCAGTGCTAGGATTTAAGACCTACAAGCAGCCATGCTAAACTTTTCACTTGGCTTGTATTAGTTCAAACTCAGATCTGTGTGTTATGCACCCACTTTCCAAATATAGGATGGATTTTGTGAGACAAAGTTCTTAAGCGGTAGTAGTAATTAACCAATTAGCTGACTCTACGCATGAAAAATATCTATTCATTCAAGAGTTTGGCCAGTCTTTTCACAGCTGTGTTTTAATCTCATCTACAATAAGACTGGCTCAAGCAATGGGTACTTTAAGATATTCTGTCTCTATTTTGGGAAAATAATCCAAAATAACCTCATAAAATAAGGTCTGTGATTCAGGGATACTAACAATGTCAGGACAGTGAGTTTGCTGCAGAAGAACTTAATAGTTCTTGCTGACTAACACATGAAAGACACAGTTAGCCGTTTCTGGGCAGCTAATTAGGTAGGGATTTAGCTTTTATGTCTCTTGCATTCTATTTTCAATTATATTTACAGGTGATATTGTGAAATCCTTCCCAAATTTGTAACTGGAGTTTGAGGAAGTGCCAGAAAATTGCAGATTATTAGTGATGTACCAGGCTTATCTCATCAAAAGATCTACTCTGAATGTTCAGGCCAACTTTTGTTTGGGTTAGGATTGAGTCAACTTTGTGTGGGTGCAAAGAGAAAGTGGTGGCTAATTGGCACAAATGATCTAAGGTGTATAAATTACTCATTTTTAAATTTAGGCTTTCTGGCAATATAAAATTGTCTCATTTCCTCATGACTGAAATTTTATTAGTAATGATATTGAGGTGAAGATAAGATTACATGATTTGCTCGAAGGTTTTATCTGATAAAGAACTATTCAGAGCAACAAATGAGAGGGTAGCAAATGTCATGGACAGGGCACACAGAGCCAGCAAAGCCCAGACAGAATCAAAATGCAGTGTGCCTTATGCTTATGAAATTCACAAGTAGGACTTCAAACACTGTTTCTATACTTTGAGTTGCTGTAGATGGAATATATTTGTAGCTTTTCCTGTACAGATGAGTCGACTCATGCTTGTTCTTTGCGAATGTGAATAGCAGGCACTGCTTCTTGAATTGTGCCTAGAATTTGGCTGTCATCCACTTGGTCAGCTTGTAACACAGAAACAGGAACACAGAATGAACAGAGCTAGAAGGCTCGGAGTAACATAACATTGTGTCTTAGGGAGAGTGTTGTTCCCTTACAATGCCTTGAATGTGTGATTAAATATAAAATCAATATCTCTTTAATGTATGAAGTACTTCCATGATAATTGCTATATAGTGAGTGCAATTTTGTAGACCTAGCTATTTGTGCACCCAACAGTGTTCATTAACCATTTTGCTACTCCATAGGCAAAATGTTGTCGTTCATGTGTTGTTTTCCCGAGTTGAACAAATACCACTTCCTTTTCTTCTAAGTGGCCATGTAATGACTCACCTTGTTGGATACTGGAGGAATTCAGATTAAACTTTCAGTTCCTAGCCTTCGGTAAAGTCAAAAGTCTATGAATGAAGTCATTTTCAGAAAAAAGAAAAACACAATACCTGGGGAGTTAGGACACTTTACAGAAGTAATTTTTGTGTTACAACCTGAGAGAGGGGTTATCTGCCTGATTGTGAAGGAACTAGCAGGTTTGGGAAATGTGAGGCATTCAGCATGGTTGAGTGTAGGTTCTTGGTGTGAGGTCAGAAGGAGTGTGTGTGATATACATGTATAATCATATTGGCATTCTTCACATGGATACACAGCCTCGGTAAAGCAGTTGCTTCTATCTTGTTGATAACCAGCCACAACAAAAATACCTCTTACCAGGGTAGGGGCATGGGAATTTAGAAATATAAGTAAAGAATACAGAGGTGCGTGAAAAATAACAGAACAGAAGTCATAGAATAATACTGGGAGGGCATTCCAGTGATTACTGAAATCGCCGCGCTCATTTTTCCATAGCTTTTATATACAATGTAAATTGGGGGTGGGGTGAGAAGGCAACAAAAAACTTTATTAACATGATACATAGGACAACTCAAACAGACAACATTTTATCACTCTGAGACATCAAATCATTAGAACTGTTGTTTAGGCAGTGGAACTGCTCTAGACCAGGTATGCTGAAGGCAGCCACTCCCCAGGTGACCTCATAGTTACCTGTCAGGATAGCATGGACCTACTTGAATGAGCTGTTTTAATGTTAAAAGAACCAAGCAATCACATCCTGAGTTGGGACATGCAACTACACTTGTGGATCACTTGAGCAATCTCCAACTCTCTGACCATCAGACAAGGTGGATATGGGCCCACATTTTTGGGCCTCCACACTATCTGGCACTAGAGCTGATACTATATGCAAGCAATTGGAAGGACCAATGGATATGAAGAGGAAGTAGGCAATGGATAAAGGTCAATTATGACCTGTTGATGCCATTAAGGCATAAAGTCGATGTTGTTCTCTCATGGTGTTGAGGACTCCAACTTGATAATGAAGATGATCCTCAGGAAGAGTTGGAGCCATGGAAGTTAGGGAAGACTGGCAGGATCCATTGATAGGCACCAAGAAAGTGGTTTCAGTGAAGCAGTTATGACCTGCATAACTGTCACAGCCTCATGTCCTACAGGGACTTTTGGTGCAGGAAGAATGCAACTATTTGTTCTCTTCTCCCTTGCATATGAGATGCAGTATATTTCCTATAGCCTGGGCTAACTGGGAACCTAGTTGTGAAGTGGGCAAGAAAAGGAATTCTATGCTTTTCATACCAAAATTTGCACATACTCAAATTCAGAACAAAAAAGCAAATGCATGATGCCTAGGTTTTGCCACTGAATTGCTGACTGGATGGTACAAGTGTCACCCCACTCATGACTATAAGTGAGACCGATGCAAACTAATAAGATTTGAAGTTATTAGATTTTTAATGAGTTCTCAGAGACCCATCTTGGCTATCTGCTTTCAATTTATTTCTATGCTAAAAGAAGAAATGTCAGGGAATTAATCCATCCTAGATAATTTAATGAGCTTGAGTTCTGTAAAATGGACTCATCTCTTGTCATGTCTATTGGTGGAGTCAAGATATCAAATGGATGACAACTGAGCAACTCCATTAACAACAACACTTCATTTTATGTAAGTATGTCCAATTTTTAAAGCCGTCCTATACTTCTTCGCCATGTTTACAAACTTTACATCTACTTTAAACAATGAAAGCAACAAAGAATACTTAAAATAGTATCAAAATTCCTTGACCTTTAATAGTTGAAACAAAAGGATAGGATAGGAAATACACTCTCAAAATATGATGTCAACACCTCATAAATGAGTTGCTGTTATGCCATCTACAGATTGTCTTTCCTATTTCTTTCTCATCTTATTCAGCTGAGTCTGACTAACATTTTTATTTAATCTTTATCCCAGTTTTTTTCATGCTAGTGCTATGTTGTTGGAAAGATTGTGTATATTTAAAGATTTCATATTTCCTGAATTTGCAAAGATACTGTCCATCTAAGTGAAGTAATTTACTTGAGTATTTTATTTCTGCCTCCCAAACGTCCTGTTGCTCACTCGTGAAAAGGTTATATTTCTGAAACTTTCATTAACAATAGACTTTGTGGAGATTGTCTGAAACCATTGCCTACAAACAACAAAGGAACACCTATAGATTCATAATAGAAGTTATATCTTGAAATTAATGTTTATTATATTATTAAATTCACAAATACATTCTATGAGTGATTATGAGTGCTTTGAAATATTAATTCTTCAATCCTAAATACAGAGTATTATATATGAAGAATGGGCATAGGGAGAATGGGATATTCTGATTATCACACATATATTACACTAAATAACATAACTGAGTGTGAACTAGACACTCTTTCTCCAGAGTGTGCATCTTAATCACTAAGCTGTATGTGCTCCAGACTCAGTTTCCATGGGTTTATATCTGTGTAGTTTTTTGGGGATGTTGAAAGTATTTGTACATAACTTTTTATTGAGCTCTACATTTTTTTCTGCTTCCCTCCCTGCCTTTCCCCTCCCTTTCTGCCCTCCCCCAAGGTCCCCATGCTCCCAATTTACTCAGGAGAAAGATCTTGTCTTTTTCTACTTCCCATGTAGATTATATCTATGTATGGCTTTCTTAGTGTCCTTATTGTTGTCTAAGTTCTCTGGGATTGTGATTTGTAGGCTGGTTTTCTTTACTTTATGATTAAAAACCACTTATGAGTGAGTACATATGATAATTGTCTTTCTGTTACCTCACTCAAAATGATGTTTTCTAGCTCCATCCATTTTCCTGCAAAATTCAAGATGTTAATTTTTTTCTGCTGTGTAGTACTCTACTGTGTAAATGTGCCACATTTTCCTTATCCATTCTTTGGTTGAGGGGCGTTTAGGTTGTTTCCAGGTTCTGGCTATGAGAAACTTTTAAGTGTTATCTGGAGCGTTGCCTGGACACTGAGTTGCTGAAAGAGAGTAAGACTCTGTATTTCCTTCCTGCTCTAGGCATCAGAGTATTTGTTGTATCGAATTACTCTGTTTTTCACCCATATTAGTTACTTTGCTGACCCTGCAACAAAATACATTCTGAACAAATAGAAAAGAAAAAGAAATTGTTAGTTTGACCTATGATTTTGATAGTGTCAATAAAATCATGGAAGAGCAGTTCATCTTGTGGCAATTGGATTAGGTCTTGGAGGCTGTTCACATCATAGTGGATAAGAAAACACAGACTAATGGCAGGAACTGGGACCAGATTAGGCTCTCATTAGGATCTACTTTGAGAAGAAAAAAGGAGGATATAGATATAAGATAAAAAGGTAATTATTGAATCTACTTCTAGAAAGCAACTACTAGTTTTAAGTGTTTTACATTGGATTGAACTTTATATGTTGCATATAAATTTTGTATGTAGATACAAACTTGAGATTAGCTTTATTGAAACAAACTGTACATGCATTTCTAAACCTGTTCAAGGTATTGTACCTATACAGTTCATTTAACAATGAACTAACAATGCAATGCAAATATTTTGTCCTTGAAAGTTATTATTACCAACTGGTTAGGATAATAAGGAAATGCAGGTTAGTAATTAGTCACCTATTACAATCAAACTTGTAGTCACATTAGGTCAAGGTCAAATAGAGGTATATTTTAAATAGACATGTCATCTTCAAACACTTCAGAAATCTGCAAAATATGGCATTTAAGATGTTTTAATTACATAGGTTCATTTCTTTTATGACAATGAAGCTTGTTTGTTTCTGGCAGCAACAATCTGCTTAAAATAAGATAGGCATGGAAGAAAATCCACATGGAGTTTGCTTTCTTAGTGGAAAAAAATAAGTCACTGGGCATGGGACACAAAAGAGAGTGACTGTCAAATCTTGGAAAGACAAGGCATGACAGTTCTTAAAGACCCTGCTTCATGAAAAGTCTGTTAAAGATGGTTTTTAGACTAAAGATGGATGCCCCAACATTGAAGAGGAACTTGGAATGACTGTCCAAGGCAACCAGCTGTTTCTGTCATTTCTCATGATATTTAGATGTCACTTGCTTACACTTCCTGCTTACTCAGTGTATATTATTTCCTTCTTGGGTCTCTGAGGGAGTTGAAGACTAGAGAGTTACAGTTTTCCTTGTTTACCAGACACAGAAAGCAAGTTATGATAACAAGTAAATTAGGTACAAGACTTTGGACTCACTGAGGATAATATAGATATGGAGTATTTTCTCTGAATTTGTCAAATGCAAATGGACTAAACATTTTTGATGTATTTATTGCCTGCATATATTGTATATAGTCATTATACTTACTGTATATAGTTTTTTCTTATATTAGCTATAACTTTCTTTTTTATTTTAGACAAAAAATGGAAAATGCAGTGATATTTTATTTGTATTTTAAATAAAATACAATAAAAATACAAATAAAAGCTTTCCTGAAGATCAGAGAGTAAAACAGCCACACTGGTCAGCCATACAGACCAGGCAGTGATGGCACACACCTTTAATCCCAGTGGTCACTTTAGTTAGCTATAGAGGCCGGGCAGTGGTGGTATATACCTTTAATCCCAGCACTAGAGAGGAATATAAAACAGGAGGAGACAGGTCTCAGCTCAGTCTCATTCTGAGGATTCATGGATTCAGGACTGCCATTTTCAATCTGAGGTAGAGGGAAGAGCCAGTACCTGGCTGCTTTTCTGATCTTCAGGTTGAACCCCAATGTCTGTCTCAGGGTTTTCATTATTTGTGCTACATGTCAGCTTCAAAGACCCACACCTCCTGACCTACTTCCACCAGCTGGGGCTCATCTAGGTTTCACAATCTCCCAATATAGTGCCACCGGCTGGGAAACAATTGGCCAAAACATTAACCAGTAAAGGACACTTCATTTTCAAGCCATAACACATGCCAAACACTAAATAGCTCATTTACTACCAACGCATTAAAAATAACAACAGCAACAAGCAGATGGAAAATAGAGATAGCTATATCTGTATTTTGTTGAACAGGTGCTGTCTCTGATGTACCAGTGCAGGGCTTGCCATTTACATTAAAAGCTAATAACTGTAAACAAAACTTCAATAACACAAATCAATGGGAATTTTGATTCAGTGAGCAAATAAATATAATATCCAATCAAATGGAAGCAATATTTCATTGATGTGGAAAAATCCACTTGCTTCTTGTGTTCTTTATGATGTGTGCCAGTCTGACGGACTGAATATCAAATATTGAACTGTGACACCATTTGGGGATGAAGAAATGAGCATAAAAGTAGAATTCAGAAGTGTTCGGTAGGTTTCTTAGTTTAGGATGAAGGGTTTCTCCCTAATCCGATACAACATTAATAGCACATGTATATTACTTTAAAGTTGCTGCTTCTGGGTCATCACCACTAGATATTCATGAGAAAATAAGGGCGAAGGTTACATTTTATCTTAACATGGCAATTCGTTAATGGCAAATAAACAGTGGTATGCAGTTGCCTGAGTGCATGCATTTTTTGACCCAAAGTATATTCATATTATAAATGAATTTATTTATGTCCCAAAGTATAATATACATGAAGTCATAATGGTATTTTCTCAGTGAACTTCAGACAAAGCCAGCAGCCTGCAAAACCGACAGTTTTACAATGAAATACTTTCAGATTAACAGAAAACCAAAGCACCTAAGAAAGCAAGAGTGCAACCTGAACTGTTGCTCAAGCAATGACACTTGTGTGATCACCTCAGTGGGAGAATAAGGATGTTTATATTCTTAGTTGTAAACAAGTATTATTGGAAGAGGACACTGTGTTGTCCTATCCTGCAAACCATTAGTTCAGTCATTTTAAAGATGACACAGCCTCTGAGGGTCTAATAAACTTCTTTGTCATTTCCTTTAACGTCAGCTCAGCTTTTAAACTAAAGATCAGTTCCTTTACTGGCGTAGTTTTATTCTTTCTTGGTCCATCTTTAGTCCATTGCTGTTTTAGTCCCACTGAAAATAACCAACGGCATTGTAGTGGCATGTTGGAGCTTTGAAAATTCCTTTACACTGATTAGCATGTTTGGTGGGCTTTTAAAATTAGCGTGATGACATTCTCATATATGTATATAATTTATTTTTTTTACTATAATCACCCCTTTAGCTTTCTCCTGTCCTCTCTCACTCCTTCTGAGCCTCTACCTTCCTATTTTCATGTCGCTTTGTGTGTGTAATCCAATTAAGTTAATTAATTTAGTTAGGGCTGTTTATAGGAACATGGCTGAGGGGTTGTGTATAGAAGCACGGACAACTTAATAGTAGACAATACGTTTCATGCGCAGAAACTATTATCTGTCTCTAGATCCTCAGAGAAAGTTGTAGTCTAGTAAACCCTGTCCACACTAGCAACTATTAACTTGACACATGTACTAATCAAAATGACTCTTGGTGTTAGAATTCTTACTATAATAAACACTAATCATCAGATTAATTTAGTGATAACATGGTATGTCACAGACCTGGGAGCTTGAACTGCAGTATCCACTACTCATTCATTCACCATCTAAACATAGCAGTACATTTTCCCCTCTGGGAACGTCTGCACTGAGGAACTCTTACCGTCAAACAGGTGCCTTCTTGATGTGGTCTCTGGATGCTATTTAGAATCAGAAAGGAGTTTAACCTACGCTTCTTGCTTATGAGCTACATGGCCAAATCTAGCCCTTCTCAGTGTGGAGCGGCATCAGCGTCCTGGGGGAACTTGTAAGAAATGCAGATTCATAGACCCTGACCTGGTCATCCACAACTCTGGGGACAGAGGTCAGTGCAACAAAACTGAAGTTTGGCGATCGGGTATAGGACAAAGTACTGATGCACAGCTGTCTTTGGAAACCGGCTCTCTAACAACCAGGCCTCGGAGCTCTCAGGTAGGGATGTGGTTAGAGAGAGAAATACAAACAGCATGTTAGAAATAAAACCTTTCCCAAGGCATTCAAGTTCATGGCAAGGATTAAATCTAAATAACTCTTTAAAATTGGTTCTTTGTGGGGGAGACCAGCAAGACAGTTTCCTTTCTTGGATACCTCAGCTTGGGACTAATTCCTAATTTCAATATGTATCTATGGGCACACTGGCTGTATTCAAAGTGGTTAGTGTCTGCTATTGGAAAGGAGTCAAATGAAGCGCCTTGATGTGTGCCTTTGTTTTGTGCCCCCACATAGGCACTTTGGGTGGGTGGGTGAGGAAGCATGAACTAGATACGACCCTTTCCTTTGTCATCTTTACCTCATGTGCTGTTCATGTGATTCTAGATTTTATATTCCAATACTTTGGCTCCATAGGCTGGTTTTAGTCTCATGGTTTGAACGACCTGCAATTTATAAATACAAATTTAATGCAAAAACTCTTATCCAGAAAGGAGTTTTGTCTTGTTTTACCCAAAACACATGGGAGCTTTATCTTCTTTCATTCTGCAAGCAGCTACTTTGCTTATCTACAACCTTCCTATGCCAAGTAGCAATAGTATTCATTTTATTTGTGTTTATAGGGGCTATCATAAAAACCATTTAGTAAAATGAATAATGTTGCTAGATGGAATCTAGAAGCACATACACACAAAAATAAAAAAGCCAATTCATGCTTCTGATTCTTGCTTCTTTTCTCCTTGACTCATCTTGCCGCATCTACAAAGGTGAGGACAGTTGGTAAGTGTCCGCCATGCATCAGTTTTGTGCTGTGTCTTAAGAGCCGTGTTTGTCATGTATGGGTCCCTTTCAGTGGGCAGTGCTCTATAGCACGAGCTGATGGGTGGTGAGCTGTACCAACTGACTGCCTGTGCTTTGTTGTGGAACTGAGTTGTGTATCGTTTCGGTAGTAGTTTTTGATGACCGGAAATAAGAGCAGTTTGTATTTATGCTCTGGCTCTTTATGTTGTCTCTCCTTGCCACAGCATTTTGTTGTTTATTTCTGCAGTACTTCAAAGTGATTTTTTTGACTTAGGGAAGACAGCGTCCAAATTACTGAAGTGTAAAATGAACAGGGTGTTCGTGGCTTTGGGAATTCACAACCCGAGGGCATACCATGCAGTAAGTTTAACTCGCTTGAAACGAGGGAAAATATTTAGCCATAAACTGGACTCTAACTGCATGTAACAACTCTTTTAAATCTCTGTTTACCAAATCTATGTGTCGATAAAGAGATGGCCGTTTATTACTCCAGTATTTATACAGAACACACAGCTCTGAATGTTTTGAAATCTGCAATTACATTGTACTCAAGACAAAGGCAGAATATGATATCACCGACATGTTAACCCTAGAAACACCTGATCCTGCCTGTCCCTCTTGGTCTAGCACTAAATTTTGCCCTGGCGCTTTAATGGAAAAGATCTTGAGGGGAACAGGAGTAGAATCCACTTCTGCTTGGCCTCCTCTGGCTGGTTCACTGTATCCAAGGAATGCTACTCCCTCCTTTGGAGCATTTAGTCTTTAGACCCTACACAGAACTTAATCATTTACTTATCTTCCTGTCAAAGTATCTGTGCTGCTGGAACAGGGCAGGCAATCTGGTAAGAACCTGTTTGTTGCTGCTTCTGTCCAAAGGGTACTTGGAGAAAGGCTGATGGTAGTGATTTCATGACTGAATGGGGAAATTGTTCTGAGTTGTTGTTTTTCCCCTTAAAGAAAATTCTACAGGCCTGAAAGCTCTAAGATAAGGAGAAAGTCCACCACTTTTTATTCTCTCAAAGGCCTTTAGTGACTAAGAAAATAGATTGTCCTTTTTTGGCTGGATAAAATTGTACACAAATACTTGAGGAACTGAGGTCAAAGAAATGCTTAGACTTAAATTTTCTCAGGTACTTTTTTCATTGGCCTGAATTCTGCCTTACAGCCCTGTGTACCAAACATACAGTGTATGCAGTGTGTTCAACTAACAATTTTTAAATAAATTGTCCTTATTCTTGAGATATGCAAGCCATTCCCTATTTTGCCTCTTTGCATCTTCCCCAGTAAGTCTTTTTGTTTTCTAATTTATTCAGTCATGTCCTCACTACATAGCTCTGGCGGGCCTGGAACATGCTTTGGAGACCATGATGACCTGACAGAGATCTACTTGCCTCTGCCTGCCTACTTCTGGGATTAAAAGTTTATCCCAAACCTGACCTCACATTTTGTTGTTGTTGTTGTTAATAACCCACCAGTTACTGCTATACATGGATGCAGGACAGCCTACCGGGGCATGTGGAATAGTAACCAAATACACTCTTCCTCGCCTATGTCTGATTTTAGTTTTAGTCAAGGTATTTTATCATAGCCACAGCTTTGGAACTAGAACAGGCTCCCATCCGTGAACGTGAGTCAAGGACTGGACTGCCTTCTTACAGAACATCAGTCATGGTGGACTAAAGCCCAGTCTAATGAACACATCTTAATCTGAGACCTGAAAACATGCCCAGACTCTCCTTCTAGATGGGGTGTCATATCGGGTTCAGTTAAGGGCACTTACAACACTCACAGAGGACACAGGTTCAGCTCCCAGCACCCAGATCTTAATCTAACTGAAGTCTGTAACTTCAGTTTCTGGGGATCCCACCCTTTCTTCTGGCCTCCGAGGGCACTGCATGAATGTGGTGTACATACATAACATGTGGGCAAAATACCCATAAGAACAAAATTTTAAAAAAAGGAAGCAAATCATGAATAAAGTCATGCTCACAGAAGTAAAGTCTACTGTACAGAAGGTAATAGTAGGTGGGAGTGCTTATTCCCCTACTCCTGGCTTTATTTGGTCTTTTTTTTTTTTTTAGAAGGATGGTAGTTCTGATTAGGTGTTAATAAGCTGTCTGTCTTCATCCTGGTGATAAACAAAATGGAAGGACATGTTCCACAGAGGAAAAGACCAAATAAAAATAGAAAATGAAAGGAACAATTGACCATGTATATAGGGGACATGAAGCTTTCTTATAAGTAGTTAGCCTATAAACAGGGAGAAAATAGTGATTTGGATGTTGATGCAGGAACCCATGACTCAGATTTTCTTCTAAATCTTCCCACGGGTCCCCACAGCCAGCATTATTTAGCTTCCTCAATATTTTCCATCTGCAGCTTAAAGAGAAATAACAATAGCAACATTTGCATTTGCTTAACGTTACCCTTCGAAGCAAGCCTCCAGGAGCACTGCATGGAATATCTGACTCAAGCAAGTCTTTTGGACAAGACCTTGTTTTCACGGAAGCAAAAGTAGGCAATAAGGGAGTTAGCAGAGATGGGAATATCAACAATATTTTTGTGAGAGATAACATCTACATGGATTACTCTGTAAAGCAGAAGAAATTACAGAAGTTGAGAGAACTTGAACTTATAGTCAGTAAAAGAATATATGGTTTACGGTGATACCACATTGATGGAAAAACATGCTGCAAAGGATGAAAATGATCGCTTCCATCCATTGTACAGATTTAGTAGCAAAAAATGAGCTGGACCAGCAGCCATCAGAAATTTGGAAATGATAAAATAGATTTTCCTGACTTTAGTGATTACAATTCTTCAGTTGATAGATTTGATGAGGCATGAGTTTGTCATGCCACGCCCATCCATAGGTTTAAAACAATTTGAAGCTCTTAAAAAGCATCATTCTTGAAAGTAACAGAAAACTAGGTAGATTATGTTTCCAATAACATGGCATGTTGACATGGGAGTGTTTATAGTCCCGAAAAATGGCAGGAACCACTGCTTTCCAAAGTCTGCATGGAGGAGCTGTAGAAATTGTCCTCAGAATGTCAGGGTCATTGAGCATTGTTGTAATAGCTTTCTTAAGATCAGAAAATTGGACTGGAGAGATACCTCAGTGAATAATGTGCTTGCTGCACAAGAACAAGAGCCTTAGGCCAGATCACTAGCATTCATGTAAAAAACTAATTCTATAAGCTCATGTTTGTAACCCGTGAACTGCATGGGCATCATGTGGGGTTCCCCTCTGTATGCTGTGAATACCACTGGTTAATAAAGAAACTGTCTTGGCCCTGCACAGGGAATAGAGGTAGGTGGGGAAAACTAAACTGAATGCTGGGAAAAAGAAGAGCAGAATCAGAGAGAAGGCATGTAGCCCCGCCAGAGCCAGACAGAACTTTATCTGGTAAGCCACAGCCACATAGATTACTAGAAATGGGTTAAATTAAAATGTAAGAGCTAGCTGATAAGAAGTTTTAATTAACACAGTTTCTGTGTGATTATTTCAGGACTGAGCAGCCGGGAACCAACAAGCAGTCTTCCTTTCAACTTGGGCATAGATTAGTTTTGTACACCAGGGAACTGCTGACTAGACATTCTATCCAAAAGGCAATCTCATGGTTCAGTGAGAGACCCTGTCTCAAAGAAAATAAAGTGGACAACAATAGTGGAAACCATCTTAGGTAACCTAACCTCTAGCAGAACACACACACACACATACACACACAAAATGTGAGGAGGGAGAAAAATCCAGAAGATGTAAATACAATTAAATCCATCAAGCTTCAGTATGTTGGCTAATAGATATTTATATTTCTAAGCAAAAGTTACCTTAAAATAGCTGAGTTATTAAATGTATTTTTGATTCATATTGCCATGGATGTTTCTGAATAATTAATTCTCTGGTGTTACATGAGTGGAGAGGGCCATTTTAGGGAGAGTGTTTTTGTTTAATTAGTGCCAAATTCATTTCATACTTTATTGTTTCATTACTTTGAAAGGATGAGTGTACAAATGGATAGCAGCCAAGTCACACATAGCAATGCAGCTCTGACCCATCCATAACAAACAGCCTAAGAAAGTCCAAGGCAGCCTTTGTAGCAATGGTCCACAAATGGTTAGACTTAGAACAATGACTCCCAGACTCCCTAATGCTTGCCCCCAGTTTTTCACCCAGAACACACCAGAAACAGAGGTAATGCTCTTAAACCAAGCTCATGGATGTCTGCTCTGCTTCTGCTTGGCTCAGATCCAGCTTCTGCAGCCAACAACCATTGATTAGAGGTTACCCGAAGAATGCTCTTTACCCTACTATACATTTCCTCATACCTCTGTATGCCTTTGCGTCTTTGCCCAATAAAAGTGATAACTGATTTGGGACAGAGCTGCAAACAAATAGCCCCTACTTGTGATTTGCATGATCTTTGTCTATTTTCACAGTCTATTATGCTTTCTGCACAGAAATAAATGGAAGATTAACTCTGGCTAAGTAAGAAAATCATTTAGGGCCAATTGGGCAGCAAATGTGGCCTCAATAATTTTGAAAGGCAGATACATGGTTGGAGTTGCTTGACTTTTAGAACAAGATTCCCTTGAACAAGCTGAGATCCATGGTTATTTGGTCAGTTGACTTCCTAGATACCTCAGCAAAAACTGCACCTTAGTTTCTTATATATATTATTCTTTGAGAGGCTATTCATTTGTGGAACTACTTAGAAATAATCAAGTCACCTGCAAATAACTTAACTGACTATTTCTTTTTTAATATTTTAATATTTCTACTTTTTGAGAACTTCATACAACCTATCTTGGCCGTATTCACCTTCCACTCCTTCCTCCAACTCCTCTCAGCTCCACCCTTCCCTCCCTAAGGCCTACCATCTATTTCATGTCTTTTATTTTATTGTTTTTAATTAGAAGACTACCTTGAAACAGATATCCTGCTTCTTCCATGTCTTTAGTAAAGGGACTGTGTTGCAAATGTATTGATAGAGGGAGGGCATCCCATGGTCAGTTCATCTCTGCATTTTGACCAGTTGTGGTTTTCTGTAATGATCTCCAGCTGCTGAAATAGAAGCCTGTCTGCTGGGGGATGGGTGGGGGCTACACTCATCTGTGGACACAGGAATAATTAGCATGCAATTAGAGATTACTCTGGTTCGGGAACATGGCAGTATTATCTAGATTTCATGGCCTTACCAGTCATTGGTATTTGATGAAGTTTAGAGTGCCAGGCATGAATTAAGTCCAATTATATGGCATTTGCTTACCGCCTGGATATAAAGGCCAGTATTACACATTTTGGTATCATACCATGCTGGTCACTGTTGTGGCTCATAGGTGGCACATCGAGGTAGCACTAATGATTTAGTTTCTCCCTTGACAGTTTGCAGATAACTACTTACAACACTGAGAACTCTAGACCTTAGGGAAGAGGAAACCTCAGATCCAGAACAGTTTCTCGAAGGCCTATGTATGAAGTGTGTGGTACCCTTAGCTGTAAGGCTTGCTTTCTTTTACTCAAAGGCACAAGGGCAACACCAATGGTCTATATGGTTTAGGGGGTTCTCTTTAAGACTCCTTAACAGAATTCTGAAGGAGATTGGTGCTATTTCTTTAAGAATGTCTTTTTTTTTTCTTATTCTCTGAGAATTGTGTGTATGGCATCTATTGGATGAATTCAATTTCAGTCAATAATTTCTGTTCATTGTGTGGCATTAAAATAATGTATTAACACACTGAAGCTGCATGTTGTTAATGTAAAAATTGCTATAGTGGCCTTGATAGTGAGTGTATGAGGTTTCTTAAGATTTAAAACTTATTTTCTGTAAATCAGGGACCAAACTTCTAATACGCAGGCACTTATTCAAATAAATAGCTGTTCCTATTGTTGTCATTACATCAGAATCCGCGCTTACATTCCCAAATGACATTTTCTTGAAGTGGATCATTCAGCATTCCGTGTTAAGACTTGCTAAGGCCTGAAAATTGCCATTAACTGGATAATATGTCAGATTTTATAAGGTAACAGACAAGCACTGTTGCAAGAAAACCTAAGTATTTAATGCTGTGTAGAATAACTACACTGTGCTCACAATTTAGGAGAGGGAGACCCTCTGTTATACTGTAAATGCAGCATTGGACCCAGCACGGTTTGATGTTATGCAGTTGGGGGTTTGTTTGACTTGTACATTCCCCGTGGCTTCTATTGTTTGAGCAGATCACAGGTAATGTCTTGGCCAAGGTATTTACATATTAATTTTACTTTTTGGAATGGAGACAAACCTACTTTTGAAATACTCTATTTTGGAAGAATAGACAAGCACAGAGAACCAGAGTCAAGCATGTCCTGGTGTACAAAACATTATCTACTGTTTTGTTGAATTCTACAGCAATTTAACACATTATTATAACCCCATGAAATACCCATTTTCTAGTCATGATGCATGCACATTTAAATTCTGAGTCAAACAAAGGAAGCATCTCTGGGCATTTTGTTTGCATTTTTCTGCAACTGTGATCCCAGATACCAATTAGCTGTTCAATCTCACCTGGGTAGAGTAGGGGAAGCTTGCTGCTGCTTTACCAAATTACATTTTCTTCACAAAGGACTGCATCAGTCACAGTGCCTTTGAGCTCATGCCTCTTCCCTGATAACAGAGGCTTGTGTCTAGGGGTCTGTAGCAATCATTTTTGAAACAGATAGTTTGTGGTAACTTCATTGTTCTTATCACAAAGGCTAGTTCATAATCAAGCTGGAA
Source organism: Ondatra zibethicus (assembly GCA_004026605.1). Classification (NCBI taxonomy): domain Eukaryota; kingdom Metazoa; phylum Chordata; class Mammalia; order Rodentia; family Cricetidae; genus Ondatra; species Ondatra zibethicus. The sequence goes on along the minus strand of PVIU01023861.1, from coordinate 6,820 downwards.
ACTGAAAATGGAGTGAGTGACTTATTAAAATTCTCAAATCTAAAAGTGTTTATTTGGTCTGGTGGGTTCCCATAGAAGTGGCAAGGGCAGTGGTGGTGGCAAAGGGAGCACCTGGAATAGTTTTTCCAGACTCTTGTATTCGTCCAGAATCTAAGAAATCTGACTAAATGCAGACCACCAAAGGAGACTCACAGGACAAACTTTCCAAATTTCCAACCTTGTCTTCTTCAAATATTTTCCATTCTCTTTAAATCTACGCTCCTCTTGCCTCTACTCAGCACCCTTCCTACGAGAAAATAATGTCACATATGTACTTCATGCCACTCAGCCTGTGGCATTTTCTTCCTTTTGGACCATAGACAAACCTATGTTTGAAATACGATATTTCAGAAGTACAGCCAACCGAAGACATGGCTAGTTTGGATTTAGTAAATGTTTTCTGTTCTCTTTTGAATCCCTCTTCACTTCAAGACACTGACTTATGCCTTGAAATGTTGCTGTTGTAGATATGACACTTGCATGATTAAATATTCTCAACCAAGGTCCTTGGAATCATCGGGATTCTCATCACATTTTCTACTGTCTCTGCTCTTCTACTGCCTTTCCCTTCTGCACCGTTTCCTCATGGAGTTCTTATTGCTGTGGATCCCCTAGCTGACTCCTAAGCATCTCTAGAATTTATCCCCCTTTCTTTATTCTCAGGCATTATGTAATATTCTCCTTACTCATGTCTTCATCTCTTGTGTAATTGGTTTAACCACTCTCCTCGGCCCAGAAACTTCAGTGTAGCATCAGCACGTTATCTTTGGGGCTGGAGACCTGGCAAACCAGTCTATCGCCTGCTGTGAAATCATGAAGACCTGGGTAGGGATTCCTAGGACTTGCATAAAAGGCCAAGCAATGGGGTCTGTAATCCCAGTACTGGTTGCAGAAATGGACAACCAGTCAGGTTGACTGTCTCAGTAAAGAAGGTGGAAAGCAATTGAAGAAGATGCTTAATGTTGATCTCTGGCCTCCAAAAACAAGTACACACAACCACAGGAATGTGTACATATATGCATATGCCCAACACCCTATCCTCCAGCAGATGTACACACACAGAGGCGCAGGCACGCATGCACACACGCATATTTTGCTGAGATGCTCGTCAGCTTCTCCTAGTCTCTGATCAAAGCGTTTTCATTCTCCGTGGGAATAATGAGAATCAGCCCAGCAGTTTAGGATGACTTGCCAGTGTCTGTTCTCCACCTCCGCTCTTTATACTATTTCACCCATTAACTGATCTAGAGATGAAACCAAGTAAATGTGCTCCTTTGTCCTGCTGATTCCTATTCAGGGATCATCACAGTTCGTCTCCATCAGTTTCATTCAGTGCGAATAGAGGAAGGGTGTGAATTGTACCCTTGGGAAACCGTGACTCAACAAGTTGCTACTGGAGAGTGAATACACGCAAAACCAAAAGAACAAACTCATCCATACTTTTAAGAAAAGAGGAGCCTTTTCCAGAGTGGAAAAGACTGGATATAAAAAACAAGCTTAGTCATAAGGAGACGTTTGAGCTCAGTGTATGGATTTTCCCTAACTCATGATAAGGGCTTAAGCATTAACTGAATTTCATGGAAACATTTTAAGATATTACCATTAATCATGACTTTCTGGTTTGTTTTTTTTTTTTTTGGTGCTATGACTTTTCACAAGACTAGCTTAATGCAAGTACATGCAAGCACAGCTCTTGCTAAATGTCATTTCTTTTTCCTTCCCCTTAAAACAACAACAACAACACTAAGCCTTTAGTTACAGCTTAATGCCACAAGACACTCTGTAGCCCTGTAACTGATCTTTGTGCATATCCCTTTTATGTTTGCCTTAGCATTTCCAGCTGCTGAGATTACTGGAATTTGCTACTGTGTCCCGCTTACATCTCACTTTAAGAGGCACCCTCAATAACCCATGAAGAGAAACTAAACCCTCAGCTCACAAGCCCCAGTTTTTTTCAGATATTTTATCAGCTCCTGCCCTATCCTGAGATCTCATATTTTTTAACTTGAAATCAGTCATGATTTTAATATATACAACACAGAAACTGTAAAATGATTTGTGACTGGCTATGAATGCATATTTACACCCCAGAGATTGGAAATCTTACAAATCAGTCTTTTATGTTTTCTGTAACAGAGTTGTTAAAATATACCAGAACAAGGCTGGAGTTGTAGCTCAGTGGTAGAATGTAGAAGGAGGCCGCTTGTCCATCCCGGTTGCCCAGAGCCAAAATAACCGCACAGAAACTATATTATTTAAAAACACTGCTTGACCCATTAGCTCTAACTTCTTATTGGCCCTACCTCTTAAATCTTAATTTATCCCATTTCTAGTAATCTGTGTATTGCCACATGGCTGTAGCTTACCGGCAAGTTTCCAACCAGTGTCTGTCTCTGGCAGGGCTATATGGCTTCTCTCTGACTCTGCCCTTCTCTCTCCCAGCATTCAGTTTAGTTTTCCCTGCCTAGCTCTATTCTTTTGCCCTATCAGGCCAAGCCAGTTTTCTTTATTAATTAACCAATCATATTCACAGCATACAAAGGGGAATCCCACATCAATAGAATGTTTGTTTGGCGTAACTAAGGCTTTGAGTTGTACTGCCAATACTACATGATCCCAACCACAGCTTGTGAGTGAATTGACAATTTGACCAGCAGTTCTTGTTGGCACACACATTTCTTCAATGACTTAGAGCTATAACATTTGCCTCATATAATCAAATGACAGATTAAATGATTACTATGGATACTGGATATAATGGAAAACTTGGGTATTTTTCATTCCTGGAAGAACTGAAGTCTAGTGTTAGAAGGTAAGATGTGACCACAAAAGATTCTCTTTTTATTCAACGGAAGAATTGAGAATTGGAAGTGCCTCAATGCTTATTTACAACAATTTGGGGACAGTGTGAATACAGAAAAGTTTGTGACAGCTACAAGAAGGCACACTTTTATCCGAGTCTGAGGAAGGACTTCCTCTATAATTGTGTAGAGTTGCCATAAAACAAACAGAGCACGTGGGCACCACTGAAATTCCTGTCTGTGAGAATTATATAAATGAGACACTGAAAGCCATTTGAGAGGGACATTACAGAGGGGGCACAGATGATAGTCTTATTTTTATATTCCCATGACTAAAGTGATATGCTGAATAATCTCAGGTCATCCCTTGATCAGTCAGTTTGTCCGTTCTAAAGGTCTTTGCCTGATACTGTGTGTGCTTGGCAGGGAGGAACACCAACCAACTGTTAAAAAAAAAATAATCATCCAAATTCCTAAATAAAAGCTCCACCCAGAAGTGCATGGGGGCACTTTGGCGTAATGTTCTAAAATTAAATGTTTTCACTCATCTATGAGGAAGTAAACATTTCACCGGTGTCTTATGCGTGATTTCAGAGGCTAAAATTTATCAGGATAATGTACTTCGCTTCAGTATTTCCTGGCCAATGGGAGTGAAGTGTATCAGCAAAGTGCAACAGGCGTGAGGATCTTAAGTAGTGGGAAAGACATTCAAGTGGGACACCCTGTTTACTGATGGGAACTTTAAGTACTTCCTCCACATCCTAGTGTAAACCCTGCAGATAGAATAACAGGAAGTTCTCAGGCCAGCAAAACATGGCACCTGCGCAAATCTGTTTCAGTCAATCAGCAGAGGCTGGGGCTGGTGCAACAACTCAAGCATTTTCACTGAGTATTGAAAATCAGGCTAAAGTTAACATTTTTGTCCATTATTCATATGGACATGGTGCTGTGTCAAAATAGGGAGTTTTCTTATTTATCTTACTTAAAATTACCAAAACATGAGGCTGGGGGTGCACGTTAATTGGTAGAATTCATGCCGATTTGCTGTGAATGAAGTCTTGTGTTCTGTCTGTCCCCAAGACTGCATGAACCCACAGTGGCGATGGGGGAGGGGGTGCCATGCTCCTGCCGTCCTTGCACTGGGGAGGTGGAAGCAGGAGGATCAGAAGCTCAAGTCCTCCCAGGTCCCATAGCAAGTTTGAGTCCAGTCTAGCACTCATGATATCCTATCTCAAATGAAACCAAAATTACTTTAAAAGTAGAATTACTATATATAAATTATATAGTTGTCATAGCATTACCAGAAGTATAACTGGCAGGGTTTTTTTTTTTTTTCAAAATCAGTGTGTTTCATTTGCATAACGTTAGTTATACCTGATACTTTTCTGCTCTGTATGTTATTGTTGTTCTTGTTGTTGCTCTTTTTTTCAGTTCCCCCATTTTCTGTCAATACTTAGAGAGAAAAAAATTAATCCCAACCACTCACCCAGCCTCTGGAAGGCATCCTTCTCCCTAGTCTTCCAATTAGAATAATTTCACAATGATTCTGACAGCATTTACTTTGTCTGCTACTCTTTCAACTATTTTTCGAACATTATTTATTTACTTCTACTAAGAGCTACATAAAATAGGAGTATACATACACAGACACGCAAACGTGTATGCACATGTGCGTGCGCACACACACATATTGGTTTAACACGGTAAGCAAATTAAATGTGTAAATTTTAAGCTCCTTTAAATTTTATTTTCAAATATTAAAGGACCAGACTACTCTCTAAGAAAATAATTGCAATTGTTGTTCTTTTAAGTGCCTTATTAATTCATGTAATTATTCTGACCTTTGAGAAATAAACATTAAGCAATGACTCTATACTAATAGATGTTTTAAATGAGGATATGGCTTAGTAGAAGGTAATGGTTAATTTGTACACCAATAACAGGATTATCTTAATAATTATGAAAATTATGAGATTCATATTCTGTAGTTTATCTTATTTTACGTGTCAAAACAATCATTACTTAAGAAACAAAAATAGCATTTTCAATAAATTGATTAAGATGAAATAGTAGATGAGATAATTCGCTTATTGCAAATTATTTAAACAAGTGGTTAGTAACATCAGACTCACGAGGCTCAATGATGGCTCTAATATTAGCATTGCCTTCACTATCTGTGATTTTTGAAATGAAACCGTGCGAATAAAGACACCTTCTCCATATTTGCCAAAAGAACCTGGTTTTAAAATAAATGATACACAAGAGTCAGGACATCAACTTAATTAAGAAAATTAATCAATTGGAAACATTTTCAATGACAAATGGTCACCTCTCTTATAGCCCAGGAGTCCTCAGAAGTCATCGGCAGCCAGTGTCTCAGTAGGAAGGTGTTACCACTGGGTGCTTACGCACACCATGGTCATGCAAACAATCACAATTAAACTCTGAGTCACACAAACACACACACACACACACACACACACATACACACACACACACACACACACACTCAAGATAAAATAAGGAGGGGTAATGTTGGAAGAAGAAAGGGTTTAGCCGGTGTCAAAGTATAATAGAGAGTGTGCATATTAAAACAAACTGATATAATTTGCAAAATTACCAAGGACTTAATTAAAGATAAACCAACAAATCTCTCTTTCCCAGAGAAACAAGCCTCTCTTCTTTCCCACACACAGAGCCCTGTGTGAAAACTTGGTGCCTACTCTCTCTCTATTATCTCCCACACCGTTCCTACTTGCTTGTCGTCTAATGAGGGCTTTGTCTCCAAAATAGTGACTTTTTTTTTCACGAGGTCACCAGGGGCATCTCTTTGTGAAATACCACCGCTCAATACCAAGGTGTCATCTTTAGCTATCTTCCATACCTGGCAGGAATGGCATTCCCTAGCCCCTGCCCACCTTTCTTGGTGTACTATATCTTACTTGCTCTATGTGAAATAATTTTCTAGGTCTCCTTTTGTCCAGCCTCACATTGGTGTATTTACCAAGTCTTAGTCATGGAACTCTTCTCTCTTCTAACTAGTCTGAATTCTTGTGTGGACTCTTCCATTTCCCATGACTGCAGATGCCAAATATATAGCAATACCTTCTGGCTTTAACTTCTAGTCTGAACTTCTGAACTGTTAGCTCTCGACTTGACCATTTGGTTGAAGAGCATATTCAATTTACCCCACCCAAAAATCCACTACTAAACCGAGTCTCTCATATCAAAACTCTTCCTCTCACTTCTCAGTGAATGTATCAGCATTCACTTGTTTCTTTAAAAGGTCAACATTTTCATGACTAATTATTTAAAAGGATAAACCTTTGTAATGAATGAAAGATGGACAACGAGCAAGTGACTCAACTACATGAAATGAAAGCAGCTTCTGAGAAAATATCTAACGTCCTTGGAATTAATACCAAGGTTGTTGATAATTTTTCTAGGGTCACCTACTACCTTGGAACCCGTGTGAAATGATGTTGGGCAAGAGGCTGTTTGCCTTTGGTATAGGGTTACATCGTCAGACAGGGTGTGTGTTTTCCCAGAAAATTTTTACTGTGACAGTAACAGAGAACCCACACATAAGAAGATTAGACTTGGATGAAGTTGTATCAGCCCTGGGATGTCAGCAAGAGAGGATTCAGCCTTCTGGGTCAATGTGATGTTTAGGGGGCAGCATGTGGCCACTTGGTAATTTGAGAGTTTCTTGTGATTTAACAGGCTCCTAGAGTTGCAATCAAAAGACTGAGTTGTAAATGAGTAGAGAGAAAGGATATTTCTCCTGGCTTCTTGTTTTCTGTCAGTCCCCTTTGGCAAGCATCTCTACCATGAGTAGGCATGGGAACCAGTTAAAGAAAGTGTCGATTCACTCGAGTAAACGCTGAGAACTCTGGCTTTTGTCTGTGCTGAATGTGTCCGGAAAGGCAAAAAACAGCGAGATTCTGCTCTGGGCTTTCTCATCTCCATGGTGGTATGGT
>PVIU01023860.1:0-26619 GCA_004026605.1 Ondatra zibethicus | reverse complement strand
GGTTCTGGGATAAGGGGTGGTAAGATGAAGAAATTAACTGGAAGAAGTGGCTACAGGAGAGAAAGAGAGAGAAGTACAGAGAAAGCCAAAATCTTAGAGAACAATGGAGCAGTCTTGTAGAGAAGGTTCGTAGAACTATGAACAATGTGGGCCGTTTGAAGAAGTCTCTGATGGAATGAAGAACATTTCATTTGCAGTACAGACCAACATTATTATCAGCTAAATAAAGAGCTTCCCTGTGCTGTTTGTATCTCAGTGATTTATGGAAGGTAGAACTTATGACTTCAGAAATAGAATTTTTGACCTAAGAAATTTCGTTTAAAATTGTTGAAGGTGTAGTTTCTTGTGAATATTGGTAGTAAAATGTTGGGAGAGGGAAGTAACTAAACATTCCATCACTGAAAATACATTGAAAAGATGGGTTTTTAAATTTAAAATGTAAAGCATAGCTTAAAATTTAGACAATTTTTCAGTGAACCTACATTGAAAAGGATGAGAAAAGACACTTGGACACATATAAGAAGACACTAGCGCTGTGATCAAATGCACACTTTAAAAGATATTTTCTTCCTTATTGAAACAGAAGCCACAATCATATTGTCTTAGGCAGAAAAAGAATGACAATGAAGACATTTTAAATATCAGTAAAGATTTTTTCTAATCAAATGCTCAGGATAGCAGAAACAAGCAAATGATGTCAGTGGAGTGTGTGGCCAGTACCTTCAATATTTCAAGGCTGAATAATGCTTTACACCACAATTGGAAGATTCATTGCCATTGAAGGGCCAAAATATACAACTGAAACCTAGGAGATCTGCAGTATGCAATAGACTTCCAATAGTGTGGATCCTGCTGCTTGGGGTCCAGATAAATGTTCCACTATTTCTAAAGGAAGAACTATAAAATATTATGCTCAAGTTTTAAGATTTTATATTATTTGTTATGTGTACTTTAAATATTCTTAGAACTTAATGTATTTTTTCTTTCCTTTTTGCCAATTTTAGACAGTTCTCTCAATGATGGAGAATACTTACCTGCCATAATTAGAGAATTATAATTCAAATTTTATGAGTATCTAATTTAGACATTTTGATAGAATGTTTGATGTAGGCTAAAATTGATACTCTAACCTTTGTGGCAACAGGGATGAGATTGTTTTTATGTATAAAATAGAAGTTTTGAGGAAGAAAAGGGTAGAATAGTATAATTAAAATTTGTGCATCTCCCTGCCTGAAATTCAGTGCCCAAACTAATCACAGATATAGTAGAGGTAGAGTTGGGGAAGTAATTAGGCTTTGTTATAATATATAAGGATATAGTAAGAGGGTGGAATCTATAAGACGGGAAGTGATTTCTCTCTATTACTGAATCTGTTGGTATTTTGATCATGGTAGCTCCAGTCTCCAGAATTTTGAATAATAATTTTGCAATTTCAAACAAGACATAGTATACATTCAGATATTATGTTTATTAAGAGAGAGTCGCTTAGCTTACAATTCACTTCTAAATGGCATTTTGATCAAACACAGTCATAATTAACTTGTCAGATAGATTGTTTTTTAACCAAAGAAAAATTGATCATCTGTTATATCCTAGTCAACATACAAATACTTGTTAGTGTTCTCCTAGCATAGAAAGAAAATTAGTAGCATAATTATAAGTATCTACAGAGAGAAGAGAAAAGATTGATTCTGGGAACGGATGCAAAAAATTACACAATAATCTGTCTACCAGATTGTTAACTGGCAAAGTCAGTAGGAAAGGAAAGCAAGTCTGAGCCCCATAATGAACCAGGAACATCAAATGTACTCTCTCAGTCTGAGTTCCAGGGCGTGAGAAATAGGGGAAGAAGAGCGGTGTGACAGTTTAAGTCCTGGGGTCCAGAGCAGAGATCCTAGACTTCTGATGTCTGCCTCCTAAAGAAGGGAAACTGTGAGCTCCAAGAAGGAAATGAGTTTGCCATTCCCCTGTCTTTGATTTCTATCTAGTCTGGGGTATTAGAATGAACAAACTGCTTGCCTCTATTGTGATACTGAACAAATTGAAAAATTTCAAAGGAAATACCTGGGCTCAAGGAAATTACCTACAAGTAAGGGAAGATATTGGTTACACTATATATATTTGTTAATTTTCTGAATTGTTTAATACAGTCCTTCTTAAATAAGTTAAATAAATATAAACATTTTATTTTAAAGAAATTAATTAAACAACTGAAAGATTTCAGATCATAGCAAAGAGCAAATTAAATCAACTGGAAAAATTCCAAAGAGAAATACCAAATATACTTTAAGATTGTTCTAAGCTATGAAATGATAAGTCAATGTATATGACTTCAATTTTTAGCAAATTTAACATGAACACTTGCATCTGTGAAGTCAGCAGCAATATTCTACGAAAAGGACGCTGTTGACATGGATGGTAAGGACTTCATGAAGGTGATGAGCTGAAGGAGTGATTAACTTCAGTCTTTGTACAATGGAATTTTAAAGTCCTTATTCACACTTGAAAGATAACTCAAGGAGGTCATTCCAAATTTGACATAACCCTTAAGCATTACATGACGTTATCTGTAATAAATCATAAGACTGAATAGATTCCTGCAATCATAAATATTAAGGAACCATCTCAGATCAACCTGCCTAAAGGAAAACTTTAATTATCATTATATTCTCTTTAGAAGATGATATGCAAAAATTGTTTATTATATGAAAAAGCAATCAAAGAATATGCTGCCAAAATGTTGGAAAAAAACTGATTATAGATGTCTGTCAGGCCTTTATTTAATGAGTGTATTAGATGATTATTCTGGATGTTGTCATGATTGGCATATATTTTAGTATTTCACAATTGGTAACTTGTTATGATTTCTCAGATTAAATAAGTGTTCATTTTCCTACCCAATTTTAAAGTAATAATTTCATGATTTTTGTTCTTAATGAAAGCACATAAGATTACATGAGTCAACCTTTATTATAACCAGAGCTAGGCCCACTACAGCGCTATCTGAAGGTCAATCTCAGAGACTGAAACACCTCACACTGCACTCCTGGGGCTCTGTTCCAGGTTTGTCCTGTGATCTTCCCACCTCTCACCTCATCCCTTCTAGCTTACAAATGCATCCCTTCCTGTTTATTCCATTTCATATCTACCCTGTTGCTGTAACTGATTCATACCACTGGAACTCTTGGAACACAAAGTCCTGGAGTGACATTATTGTTTTCTTACTAACTAGTCTCCCTAAAGATACTCAGTCTGAACTACAATTTGTTACCTTTTGTCAGGGAAATCTGACACCATTCATTGGGTTCTCCTTTCCTTACAAGTGTTGCTTTTATATAAAAACCACTGTAATGTCAAAATGCTGTAAGAGGAAGTGCATTTAATACTTCTCACCTACTATAAAACATGCCTAGCCTATCTTAGGGTGCTTACAGAATGTCTGCTTATAGTTGGATATTACATTAGATTAGACCTGAACAAAATACTTAACACTAACCTCATTTTATATAAAATCCTAAGTGGTTTTATGTAAATTATTATATATTTGTATCCCAAAGAAGTGGCAAAATGGTATTCCTCAGAGAATTGGGTGTTTAACCTCATGATTGGCAGCTGACAGGAAGCAGGTTTTCACTCTCCTAACACTGTGAGGGCATCATCCTGAAGGACGCTGTCCTGCAAAAATATTAAAACGCATAGTGTGAATTTCAGTTTCTAATGAACTAATGTTGGTTTTGTAGCTTTGCAAAGACAAAGTTACTAAGCCCTTTACAAGCTAGGGAGTATATGGATAGCATCTCTAATTCTATGTATAGAGGAGTCATATTTAGAGTAGAAAGGATAATCCGTATGAGCAGCTACTCAATAATTAACTATCTTTGTAGCTCAATATGTATTGCAATACAAATAATGACAATAATAATTGAGAATTTTGAACAATAAATATATAAGGGGGAAAGTATGGAAATTTATTAACATTTTCCTTTAATTTCTGCATCTTATAAAATTCTGTAATGAACAACAAAAGACTGAAAATTGCCAGGGGCTCTACTGGTGAGTGAACGGGAGAGTTCTTTGGGGTCCCTTGGCTTTTAGGAAGAGAAACTTAAAAATGAGTGATTGGATATTGTGCAGGCATTAAAGATGATATTTACGTGAAATAACAAGAAAAAATACTTAAAATATAGAAAATTAAAAATATTTGTTGCAGAATACTTTACACAGTATGGTGCCAGCATTAACTTTTAGATATTCTGTGTACATATGCAGAAAAATAAAAGGAAATGGAAAGAAATGTCAATAGGAAAGCTTTTTTCTGGGTAGAAAGAGTGCTGAGTTTCTTCATGCTTGCCCATAGCTGCCGTGCTTCTACAATTAAGACATTTCAGTTTACAACAGAAATATCCTTAACATTTTAAAGTTTCAGCGCTGTGGAATTATAAGTAAGAAACATGAAATTATACATATGTTCATTCCAAGTATGTACATTTGTGCACAAATATCAAGTACATTTATTTGAAATTCATTTTAATGGAGGAGAGAGGGTAGAAGAGGTGGAAGAAGAGGTGAGGAGAGAAGGGAACAAGGGCAGGCAAAAGGATCAGCAAACGATTTGTTCTGCAGGAGCAAACCTCTTCAAAAATATTTCACCAATTTAGTTCACTCAAGAGTTTCCCCCCAATTTTGGCAAAATATCCAATATGTACAAAATATGTGAAGTAAAAGTCACAATAAGAGTTTGTCTTCCAAATTTGAATATAAACTTTTTGTTGAAAAAAAGAAAAGAAAAGAAACAAAAGTAGATTGGCATGAACAAGTAAAAGACAATATCCTGAGAAAAAATAGGTCTGATTTGAAGAGGGTACCTGAGTAAATCCCTATTTTTTTCTCAGGGTACTGTCTTTTACTTCTTCATGCCAATCTACTTTTGCATAAACTGAATAAAAATGGGAGATGTCCTTACTTATGATGCAACACTATCATCCACAATTTAGGTCAGCACATGTGTGTGCTCATGAGCATGCAGGCTTGCGTGCATACATGCACACTCTCACCAGAGTCACGCATTATGAATACATAAGTCAAGACATCAATTATTTAAATGGCTATATTGCAAGAAAGGGAGGCTTCAGTAAGATACTGTCTTATATATATATATATTTCTTTTTTTCTCATTATTTTTGTGAAGAAACAACAAAAAATAACTTGGGAGGAATGAGTTTCTTTAGCAAACAGTTCCCCATCACAGTTCATCATTGAAGGGAGTTAAGGAAGAAAGTCAAACAGTCTAAGATCCAGGAGGCAGAGGCTGATGCAGAGGTTGCGGAAGGGTGCTGCTTACTGGCTTGCTCCTCCTAGCTTTCACAGCTTGCTTCCTTATAGAACCAAGGACCACCTGCCCAGGAGTTTCACCACTCACAAAACACTGGGCCATTCTAGGCCAGTACTGCCCTGTAGGCTTGCCTAGCCAATCTTATGGAGAAGTTTTCTCAGTTGAGGTTCCCTCCTCTCAGATGACTCTAGCTGGTGCAAAATTAAAATAAAATTATCCAACAGAGATGTTAAGTCTTGGAAGAATATTTCACTAAGTATTAACACACACAGTGTTCATTTAATATTCTTTTAACAAAAACAAAATGTATGGGTGATCAGAGAACCATCATCGTGTCAGTCTCCAATTACATTAAATACTCCAGGTTTAATTTCTAGTATAACATAACTTACTCTTCATGGAATTAAGCATGAGTTAAATATGGAGTCCACATGTGCAGACTCCATTATAGTAGCACCTTAAAAATAAGACCAACATGTCAACACTGAAATATACTTGTTAATGCTCTCTCTCTCTCTCTCTCTCTCTCTCTCTCTCTCACACACACACACACACACACACACACATACACACACATTACAATATATATATATATATCATTCATGTTGCAGCAGAATTTATTTCATTTAAAGGAACTGAATGAGAAGGTTATCTATTAGAGTATTATCACAAACGTAGAAAAGTATTTTCAATTGTACTCCATGTGACCATCCAAGCGACTTTTTTCAAAGACTCTATCTGCTTTATAAATTAAGAGTAATTGTTGGCTGGGCAGTTGTGGCGTACACTTTTAATTCATGCATTCAGGAGGCAGAGTCAGGTGGATCTCTGTGAGTTCAAGGCCAGCCTGGTAATAAGAGCTACATCCAGGACAGGCTTCAAAGGTACAGAGAAACTCGTCTTGACAAAAAAAAAAAAAGAGTAATTGTAATTGTTGAAGTTAAATCCTACAAATTGAGCCAAAGTCACCACTTACTTTTCAGAGGGTAGTAACTTCTATTCATGTCTAAGTTAACCTAGGTTTGAACCATTCGTTTTATTATAAACTTTTTTCTTTCTTTTATTTTACATATCAACCACAGTTTCTTCTCTCCCTTCTCCTCCTGTTCCCTCCCCACACCTTCTTTCTCCTCCCCTCATCTACTCCTACTCCGTCTCCATTCAGATGGGGTTAGGTTTCCCTTAGGAATCAACAAAGCATGGTGAATCAAGGCATACTGAAGTAGGACCAAGAACCCCCACTCATATCAGGGCTGAAAAAGCCACCCCACCCTAGGGAATAGGTCACAAAGAGCCAGCTCATGCACCAGGGACAGGTCCTGGTCCCTAAAGAAGAAGGACACTTAAAAGAAATCCCAGACTAGCTCAGAATTGAGACTAATAGACGGTTATTTATTTAGGGGTAGACTCACAAATCAGAATCCTCTTCTGGACCAAGATCAGAAATCGAATCCAGCAGCCAGAAAAAGAGGCCAGATGCATGCTATATATCGGCATAAATAGTATAAGAGTAGTTATACCAGTGGGTGGGTAACTACTGGCTGTAAGACTTTCTACAGCAGGTCCCACTGCCAGAAGCCACACAAAAGACCAAGCTATACCATCAGTCACCCAAATGCAGAGGGTCTAGGTTGGTTCCATACTAGCTCCTTAGCTGTTCATCCAGAATCAATAAACTCTTATGAAAGGTTAATAGTAATAGTGACTATTTACCTTTTATTAATCATATGGGTCTAATAACTTAAAATATGCTCTTTGTGCTACATATGTAAATTATTTCAGATAAGTATAAAAGATCTATTTCAGAACAATACGTATCTTCCCTACATAAGTAGTGTCAGAAGGTTTTGTTTATTTTATGAACAATGCATCTTGTAACACAATCTTCAATTACAGATCAATAAGCAAGCAGATTGAGAATAGAAAAACTTTGGATAAATATTGTAGAAATGATTATTATGTGCACAGTCAAATGTGTTGAAAAGTGTTAAGATGTGACATATGTTATTAAAGTTAGTTATTTTGAAACTTTGCAATTTATTATTTTAGTTTATTATTAATTTTTTAGCTGTCTCTATTTACTTTTCTTGTTTAACAATATTTCACTAGGTTTCCCCGGAATGAGCCATGAGCGGTAGCACGGCCCCTAACTTTGAGTGATCTCTTCTGCCTGTGCCACCCCAGGAGCTGGGATTACGGGCATTCTTCATCATAAACAACTAATTTTGTAATCTTTAAAATGATTAATATTGTTTTATTCTAGTTCCAAAATTTAAGTAAGTTAAAATGTGAGTGGATGCTAAGAGTTAATCTATGCCTGTGGCTGAGCATTCTAATTTCAAGTCCTACCATGCTATAAGGTGTTTGTCTGAATAAATGTTTGATAATTAGCAACTAGAATTAATCTAAATATCATTACTTTATCATGTGCATAGATTATCAAGTTTTGTAAAAAAAAATGAAACAAGCCCTTAATCATAGGGAGTAAATAAAACAATAGTATCTACCATTAATTAGTGAATAATATTTGTCTGACATAAATAACCTTCTATTTATATTTTAACTATCATTTTCCTTGTTGGTAATCATAAAGAAGTAATACAATGATTTAATATTGAAGCATTTTCTCCTTCTTTTTTCTTTCTTTACATATTTAACCTTCATCTATTTCACTATTACTACCTACCTCTTTAAAGATACACAGATAATAACATACACTTTCCTAGATATTTTTTGCTTACTTTTTTTGCATTAATGGTAATGGAAGTTGACTATATAGTCTTTATAGCTTCTTGATTTTCTTAACATTATTATCCAAGAAGATAATTGATTATTGCATGCAATTTTAAATTCTTTCTGTAGTGATAATTTTCATTTTAATAAATAAAGCTTGCCTGAAGACCAGAAAGTAAAACTAAGCCACTAGAGGCCAGGCAGTGGAGCTGTATGGTGGTGGCGCACACACTTAATCCCACCCAGCACTTGGGAGGCAGAGGCAGGCAGATCTCTGTGAATTTGATGACAACCTGGTCTACATAGAGAGTTCAGGAAAGTCAGGGCTACATAGGGAGATCCTGTGTTTTCCCACTTCTCTAGTGCTGGTATTAAAGGCACTCCCTAGTACTGGGATTAAAGGTGTGAGACATATTCTGGTCTTCAGGTAAACTTTATTTATTAAAATACAAATGAAATATCACTGCATCTTTTTTCCACTAAACTCCCTACATTCATCCTTCCATTCATAAATTTAGCTTGATAAGAAAACACACATAATTATTATACTGATAGATTTGCCTTCCTTGAGTTTGTAAAGCTATGGAGGCAATGGACAAGTTAAAAACTAGTCAGGAAAAACATAGTGAGAATATTGTGCTCATAAAAGTTGAGAGTTCAGCAATCTTGAAGGACTCTATAAGGTGCATGTGGCTTGAGGTTGAATGGATTTGCTATGTATCTTATTTGCAACAAAACAGAATAAATAAGAAAAGAAAAAACCCTACTGTGCATCATGCATTGCTGTCAGGCATCACAGGCTATACCTACTTCAGAAATGTTTCATGCTTCAAAATCCACTGTTTTATGCTTTATCAGTGCTTTAAAATTCATTATTTTTGTGATCATAAGCAACAGAAATTCAGTGCAAAAGCTGAGTATCAGATTGGTATAACTGCAAGGTCCGCCAAAGGGTGCCCAAGTTTCTATGTCAGAACTACTTCTTAATTATCTTCTTATTCTTATTCTTATTCTTATTACTACTACTATTATTATTTCATCTGTCTGTGCCTCTCTGTCAGTCTGTTTCTCTCTCTCTCTCTCTTTCTCTCCCTCTGTGTGTGTGTGTGTGTGTGTGTGTGTGTGTGTGTGTGTGTGTGTGTGTGTGTGTGTGTGTGTGCGCGCAGATAGGAGAATGCCATAGAGAAAAGATTGGGTCAAAGTACAACTCTCAGGAATCATGTTTCTCCTCCAGCTTGGGGTAACGTTTTAAAACCCAGGGCTGCATACAAATATCTCTTTGACATTCTCACAAATTCCAGAAATGTTTTCAAGATAGAATCTCATATATGTAAAGGAATCATTGAAACTGCATGCACTGTGGTGTTTTCCCTTTTTCCTATTCACTGTCTGTCCTAATTTGTTTTTGTTGCTGTAACAGAAACATTGATTTACAGTATCTTGGGGGAGGAAATTATTTGTTTCATCATATATGAGCAGTCATCATTCAAAGGCAGTCAAAGCAATATGGAGGCAGGAACTGAGACAGAGACCACAAAGGAATGATGTCTACTGACTTGTCTCCTCTGGCTTAGTCAGCTTACTATTTTATGCATCTTGACCTACCTACCAATAGATGTAGCAAACACAGTTGACTGAGCCCTACTACAACAATGAAGAATTAAGAAAATACTCCTGAGAGACACCAACACACCAGTCTAATGAAGTTAATTCTTCAAATGAGGTTCTGTCTTGCCAGGTGTGTCAAATTGACAATTGAATCTAACTCTGACACTGTATCATTGTTTTACCACTACCTGCCTCATAGTTTTACTTCCCCAAAATAGGCATTGTACCTATACCATTCACGAAAGTAGGAAGTGTTCAGAATTGAAAATAATGGAAGCATAAAACCAGGAAAATTTTTAATTCCTGGCCCTCACAAGTTCCATTAAGCGATATGGCTTCCCACAGCCATCATTCTGCTAATCAATTACACTAATAGTCTAACGGAAACAAGAAAACCACAGCATTAAAGTAACAAGAGTTTCTCCAAATGGAATGAGATAAACAACTTAAAAATAGTCTATTAAACACTAAAATGTGTGTGTCATAGAATCTTTGTGGTGTTCTCCAAATAGGAAGAAAGCATAATTCTCAAATAATAGCATAGGAGAGGTTTAATGTGCTAATGCTAAAAACAAAAGATATATAGAAGAAGAATGAGTGAATAACATATTTAACTTTTACTGCATTTTCTATTCTACATACCATTTTAACCGTGAGCCACTTCTCTAAGAGAGCTTCTCCAGTGAAGAAGACAGGTGTGTCTGGAACATTCTGAGGTGAGTTTGGAAGCATAGGCATATTTCAAACAATATGTGGTCTTATGAATATGGTGTGTATTTTTATGAGAAGAGCTCCAACTTGATGTGTGTTTTTTAAGTTATTTAAAGTTATTGTCATGGTGCAAAGGAGCACTATGGGAAAAAAAAACAGCCAAGAGTCTAATGCTGAAAAGAAGATTTGGTGCTTTAGCTTGTGCTGGACTAGATGAGGTGGGAAGAAGAACAGATTTACCTAGATGTACCATTTAAACTAATAGTACTAGTTCATGATCAGCAAGTAATAGATGAGCACGAGATTAAAACAATAGTTTGTGTGACAAGTGGAATAACATCATTTTCTGTTTGTCAGGGATAAATTTTTCTTTGAAATTCTCATGCATATATGCAATACATTCCTCACTAATGAGTCTTTTCTGTTTTTGAAAGTAGAGTTCAGCATATGGGAAACAAGCTACAAGTGCATTCAGTCATCTGAAGTTTGGAATGCCTGTCAGATATCTGAGATGACACAAAGGGCTATATGATTTGTCAACTGTGAAAAATGCTACCAAAAAGTAAAGCGTGGTGCAACATTTCATTTTGTGTTGAAGGGACAGTTTGGGAATTAATTTTATCAGACATCTTGATCTGGACTTTTGCTCCTTTGGTACATCCTGTGACTTCCATTTGAGTCAGCTGTTTACTAGCAGGCTTCATTCTGCCTATAATAAGTTCTAGGGATGTCTATACAAGTTACCTCCTGCTACCAACACATCTGCTGTTTCAACCCAGCAAAAAGACCATACCTGAGATCTATGAATTCCCATGGATTCCAGTTTGCACTCAGGACCTAGGAAGCTACAGGTATTGTTCCACAACTACCTTCTCAAGGTAAAACAATCAGTCACAGCACAACCAAGGGGACAGGTATGAAGCCTACCCGACTAACACAATTTAATCACTGCTCCAGAAGGAGGGACATACAATTCCTAGGCTGACTCAAAGAGGGGAACATATGAAATCCAAAGACACTTTGCCTAGAAGCATAGGAAACAATGTAGAGGCAAGAGGTAGAATCAACTATGAAACAACATTTTGTGTAATTGACAACTGTCCTATCATCCCATGTAAGTTCTAAGAAAATACAGGGATTTTCAAGAGGGCAAACACAGATGATAAAAGATCATAAATCAACACTGTAGCTTCAAGTGAGAGCTTCTTGGCATAGAGTTTCATATATGCATATTGGCTGTACCCCCATAAAAACAGCCATGGATGCAAAATTTAGAAATATATCTTTCAGTTAGGTATCATGCAGGATGATTCTTTGCAAAATCAAATCATTATCATAGTTTAACAGAGTGACATTTATCCACTGATATCCCTTGTTTCAAAATATCTTGTGACCTTGGAAGATACATAGATTTCCTTTAGTTCCAGATAATCCCTAAAACCAATAATAAATTAACATACATGGTATTGTTTCATTATGGTGCTTTCAAAGAAAATTACCTGTTAATTCTTTTTACCTCTCTTTCTTTCCTACCCATGACAACTGCCAGAGAATCTGTGACACATTGCATATCTCCTTTTCCAATGTCATGTCACTTGTGTCCTATTAACTCTCCTTTCCCCATCACCTAATGTTTATCTCTGATGATCTACTGCTTGGTTTATATACTCATTCACTCCAACTAATGCAAATATCTCTAAATACTATGTTGTAGGGATGGCACATGAGAGACAGAATGTGATACTGTCTTTTTAAGTGAGAACACCTCACTTGATATAACATTTTCCAGATTCATCCATTTCCCTGTAAGTTTCATGGTTTCATTCTTTAACTGATAAATAAAATTTCATTGTGTATATGTACTACAACTTCATTATCCATTCATCTATTAATGAAAATCTAGTCTATGTCACTGATATTATGAATAATATAGTAATAAATAAGTTCAAGTCTCTTGGTGGTATCATATAGTCCCAGGCTGGTCTTTGCAGTCCTATTTTATGGTGAAAAGCCTTTGAAGACTGACTTAACAGCATTCTTTAAGGCAAAGAAGAGCATGTTCCATGTCCAGTGAAAAGGATTCAGACTCTCAAAGCTGAGGTTCTCCCTCTTAGAAGTAGCTCTCAGTGTCTGTGGGTCACATATCTTTCTTAACTGTCTCTCTATGGGAACTAGGAACTAGCAAATGAAGACTGATATCTGGCCGCCACCCAGGCTGTCATCCATTTATAACCCAAGAATTTCCTGTGTTGCAATATATCAGTATCCATTAAAGTAGAGAACCCTAATTTCCTAATTTGTAAATAAGGTACAAGTCCCTTCTTGAATCTTGTGTTTTAGATCTATGATCTCTGATAGAACTTTCCAGGAATAATTGAATTTTCATATAATGATCAAAATTTTAGGTCATTACCATCACCCTCTAGCACATCCAGTAAATGCAAGCTTATTGTCTGGAAAATAAGTATCTGGCTTCTGAAACAGTACTTTGCAAAGTGTTTTATTGGATCATAATTGATGATACATACATACACAGAGAGTCACCCATGCTGAAACAAGTTCAAAGTAATGTCTTACTGGAAAACTTCTAAGATCCCTTAATGAAGATGTCGATTTTTTTCTCTTCACCCACTTCATCAATAAGAACTTTAAGAGCATGTCTTTAATAGATTTAGATGTGTTCATTTAAAAGCAAATAAGTGAACTACTACATTAATGCTGTGTGTAATATAAAATATACAAAGTAATAATATTTCTTTAAAATGTAAAGAAAAAACTTTTCTCCTGTTAGTTCACTATCTGCTACTTAACCATCTATAAAATGAGGAAATAAAGGCCCTACTTCTTTGTTATATTGATGTGCATTACAAATTTACAAAGGGTATATGGATATATAGTTTCTCCAAAACATAAAACCATGGAAACTTTGTTTCCCAAGAGATTCTTTAACATGGTTCTTTCCCAGAACTAATAGACTGATTAGAAATAAAAGGGAAGATGGTGATAATAGATATGGATGGATGATAGATAAATAGATATAGAGAGATGATAGATGATAGAAGATAGAAGATAGATAGATAGATAGATAGATAGATAGATAGATAGATAGATAGATAGATGATAGATAGATAGATAGATAGATAGATAGATAGATAGATAGATAGATAAACAGATAGATAGAATAGGTGGAGAAAGACAAAGAGGGAGTTCCTTTACTTTTTCCCATGTATGAGGATACATCAAGAACATGGCTATGACTAAGAAAATGGGCTCTAACCTACCTCAAATCTTGATAGCTATTTGACCATTAACTGATCAGTCTCTATAACTGTCAGACAAAATTCTCATTATTTATGAACCACCCAGTCTAAAACATTCTATAGTAGCAGTATTAACATACTATTTTAACAAGGATCACTCTAGTCCACAGATGTTTTAAGTGGTTTCTCAGAGGAGCCACATTTATGGTGACTGAAGTTGCATGACTTTATCTAACAATGTAGCTCCCTGTTTGCTTAATCTCCAGAATTCCTTTGTACAATACAAAAATTCTTTCTTTCTCCAGCATGGAGAGTTTTTATCATTTACTGTTTTTCTGTGGACTGATCTTACATATCTGGCAAGGCTTAGAACTGTCATGGACTTGGAGAAGCAGATGTTCTTCTGAATTGACAGATATTTGGGGAGCAGTGTTAAGCTTGATAGCTTACTTCATCACTGGATAACTTGCTGGAATTAAACACTCATCTAGTGGTTGCATGAGCAAGAAAACCTTGAATGTTTTGTAAAAAACTCAATATTGTTAAAAGACAAGCAAAACCCCTGTATTGTTTGAGGATTTCTTATGATAAAAGACTTGGTCACTGCATTAATCATGATTTTCCAACTCAAGAGAATTGTAACTTCTGAGGATAGTCTAGTACTCAGGAGAGGGAGAATTTGGGCTCATGCAACAACAAAGTTCAGAAAGCATGAATGCATGACCTTCCTTTCTTCATCACCCAGTAATAAAATTCAAATATTTCCAGATTCAAAAATTTAGGTTAAGACAAATTATTATATTATATTGTAAAACAAAATTGGTGACGGTATACGAATCAAAGCAGGGTATGCAAAGGACTCATAGCAACCCGCCATGATTCCCTTTGTTTTTGTGACCAATTAAAGGAAATAGGAGAGGAAATATGTGAACAGCAGATCCATCTCAAAATGTGAAATATTTTCAAAAGTTAATCAGACCAGAGAAAAAAGTTTCAAGGTGTTGTGCCAACTAGAATTGTGCTGCTATCCATTCTATTCCCACAGGATGAGGATTCAAGAGACAGTAATTGATTTCATCCAAGAGGTGCCATCACCCGTGACTCTCTCTGTTCTTATACATCATTAGTCAGACAAGAGAAAGCTTCCTAATGGGATTTTAGATTCTCTTGAGCTTAAAATGTGTTTCTCTGTGTTCTAATTATCAATTTTCAAAATTGTATCACATGTCATACTTTTCTTATTTTCAAACAACCAATAGAGAAGCAAACCACTGAAACAAAAACTGGGTAGAATTAAAACTGCAGGTTCAGTAAAAAGGCTCCCAGAGTGGCGTCTTGTGCCGTAGGTGAGATACAATTTTAGAGTGCTAGTAATAATGTTAATTAATTATCCAAGTCAAGAAATGTACCGGAGAAAGAAAAATATTTAAGTAGTTCAGCAAAGAACAGAAGCTAAGATTTCCATCAAAATTACCCATAGTAACTAATTTTAAAATCAATTTCAAACTTTAACCTTGAGCCCAACAATATTGAGATGGCCTGCTTGGAAAACCCTAATTTATAGTAATTCGTGCACTGGAAAATGGATGAGCAACAAAGTAACCAGATCCTCACAATGAGAATGACTTCATATTTAAATAAATGAATGGACTTGCATGAGGACTCTAGAAGTTACTATTACACCCAGAAGAATTCCAGATTTTTAAAGTCTGATATCTCCTCAATGATCTCTCTCACACATATACACACACCTATATGCATACATGTACGTATTTATTTATGTATATAGTAATCATATTTGTAGGAGCAGTACAATATTCTCTTTCAAATTGGCATCACTCTCTATTTTCTGTGGCCTCTACTTTGGTCAAAAGTGCAAGTCTAGGAAGAACAACAACATTTCTTAGAGCCCCTATATATAACCAAATAGAAAGGCATGGAAAAGAAATAAGTTATCCATTAAACAGCAGGGCCTTTTCTAATGCCAGGCACTGATAGTACCTTAAATGTTTAAAAAGATATTTCTTGAAATGTAGAACACAGATCATCTCTCCTTGTGTGCTTCATACTGGTAACGTGTAAACAAAATGAAAAACTTGATTGTAAGGTATAAAGTTTAATAATAGTATAGTAGAAAAATAAGAAAAAAGAGGTTGAGATACAATATTGTTGCAGTTGTCACTAGTTATTAAACCATTTCATCTACATAACTAAATTAAGTGTCAAACAGTGGGTAACAGAGGGCTTGACTAACAAACTGCCTTAGTTATGGAAAGTGAGAAACTTCCAGAATTGTTGAAATACTATGGGACTTATTGGAGGCCACAAAGTCATGAAGCAGACCTCATGATTAAGATGAAGTAAAGACCCATCAGTTATTATACTGCAATATAATCTCAAAAAGAAATATTCATGGTTCAGACTAAACATTCTCGATGCTATTCTTCTGTGGATCAGCCTGGCTGGAGTCTCTGACTTAGTAGCCAAGAAATTGGTCAAGTTCTTAATCTGCTCATATAAATAGAGCTTCATGCCTTGTTTGCCTCATTTTCAGAAACCTTGATTAGTTTAGCATCAGATATAAACTTCATGTATTCTGCAACATGGCTCTTTGTTTCCTCATTTGAAAAACATTTGAGCATCCTTGACTCTGCATGCCTATGAGCACAGAGTAGCCCTGTTAGCTTAGGGAACTCAACTTTATTTCATCTCAGCGAGACTACTTTTCTGCTGATGAATTAAATAGCAGAATGTTGTTTTAGGTTGTGCTGGAAGGCTGAGCCCTGCAGAGAAATTCCAGAATCAGCTTATTCGAGAGAGCTGCATTGCCTACCCTTCCTTTGATTGAGTGTGGTCCATCCACAAAGTGCTTCAGAGCAAAGATGCTGGGTGATATATAATAACTAAATAGGCAGAGTTATAGAGAGGCACTTAGGCCTCCAGACATAAGAACATTACAGCTATTTATCAATATTGCCATCAGACTTTTATAAAGAAAACTTACACAAAATACATTGTCAATGACAGAAGGTTCAATTATTTATTGTTATTAATATAACTGAAAGAAATCACTTGGAAAGACCATTTTAAAATCCTTCTTGATTATCAGCTTCTATATAAAAACAACCTTACTCACAACTTTTTCTGCTCAGTGTTGGTTTTATCTCATTTTATTCAAGCATGTTAATATTTTAAGAAGACTGAATTAATTCAACATGTGGAAATTACCCAGAAATTCTGATAACTGATAAAAACCAAAAGAATAAGTAACCTGTTGGTTTTAGTGAGACAATAAAGGTATTATTATAATAATAAATTGTGTGCCACCAAGTCAAGGCTTTGTTGTTTGTGATTTGTTATGTACAACATACTATACATACTTTTTCATAAGTAAGTTTTAACTTGTTTGAAGTTTTTCTATTTTTCCCTCTTGCCACCAAAAAGACATCAATAAATTCAATATTACAGCCCAGTCTTCCACAAAATGGTGATTGGAAACACACACACACACACACACACACACACACACTCACACACACTCTTAACATTCATAAAGGCATCCGAAATATTATTATATGGATGTAAACCCATCCAAATAGGAAGAAGGATACGCAAGAGTGATCCATTCCCATGAAGCACAGACAGTGCAGTTCCAGGAGGGAGATGAAGCAATCAATTCCTGGCATTCTCTTACAAAGAGTTGGAGAGAAAAAACTTTTCAGAAAGCAATACGTCAGTATCAAATTTTACACACATAGTTTTATCTAATAATTGTACTGTTTAGTATTTATTTGATTCTCAAGAGAGGGTAACTATTCTATCCTTCTGGGAAACTCATTAAACTCAGGAAGTCCCTGAAATTGACCAGATTTCACTAGGCCCCTTCTTTTCCAAGTGCATATAAACAATAAAAACTACTAAGGAATCCTCAGATTAGATGAGTTTCCTCAATGCTCAGTCTAGCCAAGATCCCAACAAGAAACAGACCAGTCAATCTGTCTGAAAGAAGAGACCAGAGAAGCTTTCTGTAAAGGACAATCTCAAATCCGTCAAGCTACCAGCAGACTACACAGTGAAACCCAGATTTCCTGCTTTCTGTGAAGTCATAATGCTGGGTGGACTTTTGGGATTGCAGGTGTCTTCTAGACATTTATGGTCCTGTGTTTGAACCCTTATCTATATTCCAATAAGTAACCCCAAGGAAGCTTCATTGTTTCATTAAATTGAATATCTGGGGTAACCTTCTTTACTCTATCCTCAGTTCCTTATCAGGGGTGAGGGATATGTTTTCTCATTTCCATAGGAAGAGTGTCATGCAACCTTCCATGTCAAATGGCACACTCTCAACTTAGTTTAGGTTTCTCTTGAATGAGTGAAGGTGTGACATTTATATATTTGAGCTTTCAGTTTTCCCTTTTTTAGGTCCTGCCCTTGGGAAAACACTTCCAATGTTCACATATTGTGATAGGTAATTGAAGTTTTCACTAAGTGTTCTCAACATGACTGACTAAAGAAGTCATGTTTCTCTGTTGTGCTAATGTGTGTCTCATTTGTTCCAGACTCTTGACATTTTATCACCCACTTTTTTTCTCACTACTTACAAATGCACCTTCTTCAGGCAGGCTGCTCCAAGTTTTCTTCATTTTAAAGTAGTTCATTAATGTATACATTGAAATGTGATCATATTTAGCACTGTTTCTGCCTTAAATGCTCCTGTATCCCTTCCAAGATGTGCCTTTACCAGTTTTTTCTTGGTTTTATAACCCACTGAGCTCAATTAGTGCTGCTAATGTGTGTGTGAGTGTGTGTGTGTGTGTGTGTGTGTGTGTGTGTGTGTGTGTATGTGTGCTTGGTGTATTGAGCCATGAAATAAACAACAGAGATGAGAAATCTACCAATAGCAACAGTCTCAATATTAAAAAAAAATCTCCTTTCTCCAACAACAATGAAAGGCCCATAACTCTTCAGCAACAAGAGACAAGGAGAGAGGAAAGGACAGTGGCTGGGGTACATCCTCATTATTGAATTCATCAAACAATTTGGCTGCAAGATATAGAGAGATCAAGTCTTGAACTGACATGGAAATTCCTTTCTTGCTGGTAGTTTCCATAACTTCCTGATGTTGCTAGGCAGGTTCTCAAGGAAGAAAATGTATCAATGGTCTTACCGACTACTCAACGCTGTTTGCTGAAATACCAATCTATCAGAAAAGATGGGCCCATATGACCTCATATACGGAGGTACACATGAGGTATGATTAACTAACATATATTTTAGTGTATAGTTGATATTCCTCAAATAACTATAATTTCCAAAAAGAATGTTTATTCTTTGTTTGCCCATTAGGTTTTAAATCAATAAAAATTCTGACTTCCAAGAAATTAAAACTTATTTATAGAACATTCTTAAAAACTGAACATATCCAGAGAACAGCTATAAATCAATTTATCAGTAGATAATGATCTACTACAAATAAAGTGAGGTGAATGGTAGAAAATAAGCCCAAGGAAAAATGATTAAAAATAAAAGCAGTCTTTGAATCAAATATGTAATATTGTGTCAAAAGATGTATTCACCTCAGACAAGGAAGAACATTCTCTACAGATCAAATGCTGCCATTAAATATATGAAATTTTAACCTGATTTTGTTAGAATTGAGCAAAACTTCAGGAATAAGAATCAAAGACAAAAACATGAAATATGTAAAATGTAAATCTTGAATAAAAATGTAGCAAGACAAGAGAATTTAATTCTAAATCTGTTTATGAGTAATTAGAGTCTAAAGTTACCAACACCTCCTAAAATGTGTTTAGTAAATATTAAGATTAGTTTTATATAGCTTATGGCACCAAATCAATTCATTGATTCACCCTTATACACCAAATAATGCATAAGAAGTGAAATTCTAAAGAGGATGTACAGTACAAAACAAAGAAACTTACTTCTGGTATGAGAAATGAAACTAAGCTATGCAGTGTAGAACAGGATGCACTAGACAAAACTTGATGATTTCAGCTTCAGAGAAGTAGAATCCTTGCTAGGTCAGGAACAATGAAGCCTCTCATCCAGACTTGAAACATAATAGATTTACCAGCTCCACTGAAGTAAACCCACCTGAGTTCAAACCCCAGATCCATACTAACTGGCTGCAACCCTGGATGAAATGAAGGAGTAACCTGTGCTATTATTTTTGGGTAGATCAGTTCTCCCAAGTAGACCTTAAAAAATACTGTTGAAGACGAGAATCTTCCCCACTATTTAAAGATTCAGCTCCAACATTGTTCCATTTCCTTTTGCTTTGGGTGATTCCTGTAGCATTATTTGCAACTGCACATGTACCTGCTGACCTCCCCATCCATGTCATCTGTCACTCTATGTCCTTCCTATAAACCTGTATAGGAAGGCTAAAGGAAATATTATAATATGGTCATCAAAACATAACTTATCACTATCATCTCAAGAAAAGTCAAGGAATATTTCATTTAAACTTCTCAAAAATACCACTTTTGATAATGGGTTCTTTACTTCTCTGTCCTAAAGTCAATTTTCAGTTTTATTTCAGCATTTAATTGGTCATTTCCTAGTGACTTATTTCTTAAAATATGTGCTTATTTTCTTCTATGTTTCAAAATATCCTTATTCAAAAAGTGTAACATGAGGGGCCTAACTTGTTGGGGTTTCTGTCCTGTCCAGTTCCCACAGTCATTAGACCCCAAAGAAAGTCACACAGAGAGTCTATATTAATGATAACTGATTGGCCCATTAGCTCAGGTTTCATATTAGCTCTTATAACTTATATTAACCCATTATCCTTATCTATGTTAGCCACACCTTTTCAGCAGGGCAGGTCACATCCTGCTTCTTCGGTGGTCTGGGCAGGAGTGCCAAGAGCGCTTCCTGCTTCCCAGAATTCTCCTATTCTCCTTGTTCTGCCTCTACTTCCTGTCTGGTTGTCCCACCTATACATCCTGGCTAATGGCCAATCAGCGTTTATTTAAATCACGATTGACAGAATACAGACAATTCTCCCATACCAAAAAAGTTGATAACATGTTACTTTAGTCTGTGGCAGAATTTAAGCTTCACAAAGACAAAACGTATTGTTGCTGTCTTTTCCAAACATACCCAAATGCCCAGAACAGTTGTAAGCTCAACAAGCAATGCTTTAAACTTTTGAGAGAATTTCCACAGGTTGAAATGCTTACATTTGTCAAGAATGCCTCCAGTTGAATGCTTACTCCAAGCAAGAAAGCACTCCATTATTACAGTAAAATAAGAAAATAAATGTTACAATGTTTAGAAATAAATGCACAAGCATCTGCTGTCCATGAACATTTAAGAAATGTGAGGCATCTGGAAAGATGGAGCAATTCAGTCACTGCAGATGCTGATTTTGAAATAGAAGGCACAACTTCAAGGTCATCCTTACCTACATGGAGAGTTGGAGGCTAGCCTGAGCTACGTACAATTGTTTCAAAGGAGCAAAACAACAATAAAATAAAAGACAACTAAAACTAAAACAAAATAATAGAATTTAAATAGAAAGGAAACCATTACAGTGTAAACAGAAGAGTACACAGGAAAGAATAAAGTGATGGGAGCACACAAAGAACACAATCCAAAATTCTTACTGCATAGTTACTAAGCATTTTGAATGAATTTAAATTACTGTACTATTCCATTTGCAAACAGAAAATGATGCATTTAAATGCCTGTTAAATAACTCTTGACCATGGCATACACTCTAATCCCAATAAAAATCTCGATTTATGGGACATATGCATAGGTGACCAACTATATGTTTGTATGAAGCACAAAATGAAAAAAAAGGTGAAGATGGTTCTATTACCAGAGTGTGTAACAAAAACTTAAAATCAAGCTAAGATACATCAAGGGTAAAGAATGCAGGAAACAGGGAAGAACTTAAAAGCAAGCACACAAAGATTGCAATTTTTACTTATGATAGAGAAAAAAATACAAATAGTAGCTGAAGAACATGTATACAATAAATGTTATCAGGGTATATGGTTAACCAGATGAAAAAGTAATGAAGTTATTCTCTCACACATCACCCCTGATAAGGGGCAACTCAATTAATAGGTGAAAAGCTTTTGAAAGACTTTACAATAAAGCCAACTTTATAAATCCATTTAAAAATGAAATTTTAAAAGAATCTAAAATTTACATTGACATATTAGACTAATTTTTCTAAATTTAACTTTTATAGGTAAAAGCTATATTTCATCCTAAAATGTAGCTCATACATAGGAACAGAAATCATGTCTGAGTATTTATTTGTCATTTTTCATGATGAAATCAGCAATGTCATCACCAGCTGTCAGAAGAATGGAATTTTTAAATGGGACTAAAAATCAGAATACTTGGGAACAGGCAGGCTGAACGAAGTAAGTAAAGATACACAAAATAAATGGTTTGTTCTATTTCAACTTGATTAGGCAACATGACACCTACACTCTTGAACAGCATTGTTTAGTGTCTGTGAAAATGTTTCTACTGAAAATGAAGCTCTGAGCTAACTCATGGAGGGCAAAGGGTGGATGGGTCTCTCTCATGCAATCAGTGATGAAGCAACAGAAAAGTCTGAATGCTGAAGGGAACACAAGAGCTGGTCAGCCCAAGATGAAAAGAATCCTTCTGCTGTGACTGGCAGACAGCTAAAACATCATGAGCTAAGACATCAGACCTCGCCCTTGGACATGAAGTGAAATCAGCTTTTTGGGGACACAGACATTGCCAGGGTCTGGAATGGAGCATATCTCTACAGCTATCCTACTCCTTAGCTTTATGCTTAACTGGAACTATGTCACTGGTTTTGTTCAACTTTGCTGATAGTTACTTTGCTATTTCTTGTGCTAATTCTATGGGACAGAGGGTTTCTCTGTGCATGTACATTGTCTTGATGTCATTTTTCTAGAATATTTGACTCATTAAGTTCAAAATGTTAGACTTGATTATGGCAAAATAGTGACACTATTGTAGTTAACTATGTATGTATGTGTCTGTTTATTTGTAAAACTTCCCCTATACTTATATATTTAAAGTATTTTTCAGTAGAAACAATAGTTTTCCTTGGAATGTATAAAAAAGAACATTTCATAAACAGGTATATCAAATGAAGCTGAATAAATTCAGGGAATAAAGAAAATATCGTAATTTATTTATGTATATATACATATAAACTCCAATAAAAATATTCATTGACAAGCAAATTAGACTCCAGAAACTCCCCAAATTATTAAAATGTCAATGTTATTCAACTAGATATTAAATATGCATATTTGTTAGAGATTAGATTTTGTGGTTGTAGTAACTGGCAGTTGTTACATGTTTCATAAAACACTCTCAATAAAATTGGTGTAATTTTATATGAAATACACATTATGATGCAATTTATATATTAATTAAAAATCTATAACTATATATAAATATAGTTTATTATTTATTCACCTGGCAAATCTTAGCCACCTGTAATAGCTGATGTATTTAAACTTAAGTTTTAAAAAGCTATCTGATAGCTTGCATGTGTTTTTTCCATACTTAAACAAGTGAGGAGACAAATCTATTATGATATTTCACACCTCAATGAGTCAGCCTTTCTGGGAAAATTGTATGGGGTAAAGTTGTGTCAATCATGCCTGAGCCATTACAGATAATGAGTTGTTCTAGGCAGGTTCAGAGTGTTCTCTCATTAATCTAGTTGATTGTGTTCCACGGCAGAGGCCACCTTCTCCATCCACATGAGAACCTCAATGCTTCTGACAACATAGCTGTCTCTCCGCCATGTCCCTCAGAGTGTGAGAAAAAGAGATATGCTAGTCATCCAGCATGAGATCTGAAACTCTAATTTTAGAGTTCCTCTCAGGAAAACACTGAACGCCCAGGTTCATTTCACTGTCATCTTGTCACTTAAAATTAGTGAAGACTCATCATTAGAAAAATGATGTATTTCTGTCTGTTGTTTCTTTTGTTAGATTTGCGATTTGGAGATTATATATTATATGTGACAATATGTGATAATATGTTCATACTTAGTGATATACAGTTGATGTTTCATTGTGTGTAGATTTATTCTGTCAAACAGATTTAAATTTTTAAGATAGGACATGATGTATTAAACATACTAATCATGCTTTTTGTTAACTTATATGCTCCATATTTTTATGTAATTATGATAAAAATAACTTTGGAGACTATTGTGTTACTAGAGGCAAAAATAAAGGTAGCTAGTATATAGCCTCTAATCTTAGTGTTTTTAATATATCATGGAAATTTATAACCATGAATAGGACTGGGATATAACTCAGTAATGCACTGTTTACACTGACTGTCTGCGCATAGCACTCAGTACAAACCCTAACACCACACACATAAAAATAATTGTCCAGAAATAAAAGTTAATCCACAAGAAAAAGGAAAATCAATTACCAGTGCTGTAATTTAAAAAAATGGCATAAGATCTAATTTTGTAGATAAGTAATATTTTACATAGATATGCCATTTAATTTCATTGAAAGTGCAATAGGAATTTTGTAGGAGAAAGAACAACCAAAGGTCTGAGAAAATATTTGACATACATGATGAACAGACACTTTCAAGTCATTGTAAATTGTTGCTCAAGAAAAAGTATGATTAGGAAAGGCAAAAATTTACCAGTATATTTACAGATGAATTCTCCTAAAGATTAATATTAGCTTTCTGTGCCTGTTCATCTCTTCCTCTTTCTTTCTTTCTTTCTTTCTTTCTTTCTTTCTTTCTTTCTATCTTTCTTTCTTTCTTTTTTCTGTCTGTCTGTCTTCTTTTTGTCCTTCTACATTAGTGTGTATTCACCATGGTAGCCTTCATCTCTCTTCCTTTTCTATGATTCCACCAATAACTGTCTAAAGCAAGCATACACACTGGCAAACTATACATATAACCTTCGTTCATCCAGTCTTCTCAACGCTTTGATTTCCCATTACCAGTATACTACATGAATTGAGAGAAACTCTGACATCTGATCATCAGTAGAAAACTTCTTTCTTTCTCATTTCTCAAGGTGTTCCATCATCCGCCTTACCCATTCTTCAGTATTAATACAAACAGCTATCATTTCTCCTGAGTCTACACTCCTCTTAGTCCATTCTAATTGTGTCCTCTTTCATTTTATGTAGCTCCTTTTGAAATATACACAAGACGAAATATGTCTTCTTTCAGAAATATTTCTTCAGACTCTATTGAATAAATAAGAGAAAAATTTAATTTTATCTTTTTAAAACTATTCTATGTGTTTGCTGTAGGTAGCCTTAAATGAAGTCTCATACAGGTTCAACTTGTTGTTTTGTTTTATTTTTGTTTTTTATGTTTCTGTACTAGCTCACACTTCAACTTACTAAGCACAGTATACTTCTAACTTCTAGTTCATTCTTCTTCTCCACAAATTGTTAGACCAATCAGCATTTGTTCAGACTTACACCCCCAGGCTGACTGCAACACCTGAAAAATAGTCAGCCTAAAGTTATTTTTCCCACCAATTTACTTACTTAATTGAGATCATGTGAGGTCATTAAACTTACTCATTTAATTAAGATTCAGTACCTTTCCACAAATCTTCTAGTGCTAATGATTAAAAACAAAATCATTCCCTGTTGCATTTATGTCTACCTTTACTATTATTATTGTTCTAAGAGAAATGAATGGTGAGTGAGTCTATAATCAATAATATGTCTGATAGTTTATTAAGTATAGATGACACAGCAGTTTTACACCACTGCAATATTTCTTAACCTTGCAAATAAATGTTTACTCCATTTTGTATTGAGGCAAACTGCGTTGCAAAGTCCCTGTGTAGTCAACAAGTATTGTGGGCCTGCCTCTGTGAGATAACAGGTTACAAGTCAAGATGTGTACAGAAGGACTTGAATAATACACATCAAAGCACTCTACCCTCAAGTGTCACAAAATAAGGTGGACTGATGAACACTTCACAGGCACCATTAATAATCCTATCACATTCTGTGGCATTCATAAGGGTAGAGCAATTCAATGACTCACCACACCCACCACTAATCTTTCATTTCCAATGCTATTTACTCTGAGGAGAATATTAATTAAATCAGTTATATAGAAATATATTCTCATCAAGTGCAAAGCAAACACTTGAAGTACTCTCATCAAGGTTAATCTATAAAATGCCCTGAGTACCTGAAGAATATATACTTTAGATATGGAAAAACATTGAGTTCCAACATTTCAATTTATTCAAGTATTTTGTTTCATTTCCATAATTTGTTTTTATGCACCACATTTTCATTTTTAAAAATGGGAGCAAGCTGAAATTAATTGCTCGCTTGCATGAGTCCTAATAATTACAAAAATTCTCATGTGGTGTATAAAGCACACTTCATTTTATGAGATGGTTCTGAGTAAAAAAAGCTAAGGTCTTAAGTGTGTATGTCCACTGCTGATTTAAAAAAATCTTCTGAATCCTAGGCTCATTATATTCATTATAATAAAGTTTTATTATTTCCATTAAAACATTCAAGAGATATTAATGAGATTTACTTCGATTTTCCTCCAGTGCTCAGTCAAACGTAAACACATTGAACAATCTTAAGGAATTCCATTTTTCCATTAACTTCTCCACTTCATGTAATTTCTGAGAACCCCAGCAGCAAGCAAGTTACATGATTCAGATATCTGTGATTGTCACTTTCCCACTCATTTGGGGTTAGTGATGTTAAAGAAGCTTATAGGTTTCTTCCTACCACTAATGAATAGAATGCCACTGCTTTCACTCCCTTAACACTAGAATAGATAATGTGCTCTCATTATGTTTCCCAACCATGTTATACATTAAACTCTAAAATGTATGAAACACTTTACCTGCAGAAGAAGAGAAATACAAGAGGGAGAATAGTTTATGTTCCTGCCCAGCTGTCAGCACACTGAAATGAAAAAAGCCATCCCAACATCTAC
>PVIU01023859.1:0-26522 GCA_004026605.1 Ondatra zibethicus | reverse complement strand
GTTTGCATGGGCCCCTATGGTAACATGGGCAACTGACACCTACAGAAACCTTAGCTGCTGCATGACCTCTCGGCCATCAGCAGCAGCAGCAGTTTGGGGCTGGATGTCCATGACCTTGGGTGGAAGCTTAGGCCTCTCAAATCCAGATGGGCCCAGGAGCAGTGTGTTCCCAGCCAAACTGGCGCCATGTGGTTGTTCAGTTCCCTGGGAAGTCATGTGTCCCTCTGTGGCAACAAGAGCCAGGGAACTCTATGCAATCTCTGTCTGTGGCAGGGCCACTGACACAGAAATGGTCCCGAGTCACAGTTTGGTGTAGATTGTCTCCATGGCCCTGGATGGTAGTGCAGTCTACCCCAATTTGTATGGCTCTGCTGGCAGTATGACCCTTGAGCACCAACATGGCCTTGGATGTTGGCCCATATTGTAAGTTTGTCATCTCTGAAGGAAAAGGTATCCTGACTGTCAGGAGTCAGGCTACTATAGCCACATAACTCCTGATGGTAGCAGGCACCATGGACATCAATACAGATTCTGGCTGCAGTAGGGCATGGCCCCTGACATGGCCCTCCAGCTGCAATTCAAGTCTGTACAACTCCATGGTCCCATGTGGTATCCCAGGCCATTGAGATCAGGGTGGGGCCTGTGGTGGCTTGGCTTTCTGGCACCCACACAGTCATATGTGATGGCCCCAATTCCAGGCATTCTCATAGCCCTTAGTGGTAACAGTTGACCATGGACATCAGCACAGACATGGCTATGGTAGGGCCATGGAATGAGACCTGGCCTTGATGGCATCCCAGGACTGGATGATACCGTGTCCTTGGTGGCAAACAGGAATCCCAAATCAGCCCTTTCTTCACAACGTTTGCCTCTTCATATCTGTCTCTCTCCACAGGACATAAACCTCTTTCTGTCTCTCTCCCTCCCATCTGCTTGTTCACCACATTGGTGCTAGACCTTGCCAGACCTTGGCTTCTTCCAGCCTGCTAGAGAAAAGCACTCTGTGTGGGTGTGTGCATGTCCATCTCTGACTGTTCAGTTCTTATCAGCCTGTTTATTTTCTGTTGAGAGTCAGAAAGGAAGTAGATCTGGATGGGAGGGAAGATGGGAAGAACTGGGAGAAGTATTTTGAATAAAAGAAAAAAATAAAGAGTGTACGCACCTGACTGGTTTCTGATCTGTTTTCCTGTGGAAAGGTAACTTTCATCAATAAAACTCTAGCTGTCTGAGACCAGAACTCTCTCTCAGCAATGAAATCCATGAAATTCAGTAGATGTCTCTCAACATGAGTTTCTTATGTGAAATAGCAGTGTGTGCTTCAGTATTTGCTTTGTATTTGTGGAAATCAAGCCTTCGAACCAGAGCATGTTTTCTTAGCATTTTCCCATGCACAGGACTCAACGTTTTCTTCTGTCATGGTAAGGGGAAAGAAACTACTTATACTGTGTTTTATTGTTAACATAAATATGTTAACAGCTATCATTTCTGCTTGTGTCCTTTCAAGAAATCATTATATTATAGCAAGAAATCTGCATTCTAATAGTGTCTATACAGAACTGTTACTTCAGCAAAAACACTAGAAGAGATCAAAATTGTGTTTTCCAAGTTCTAACACCGTGTGTGACAATCTCAGGAGATCATACAGTTGAACTTACAGTTTAAGCAGTGATGAGCATTCAAATCCCAGGTCTTTTCTTTCCCAGAGGTGAAAAAAAAAAAGCACATCCAAAATCTTCCAAAGCATTTCACATTCAAAAATGTTCAGATGTTTAAGTACATTAGCTAAAACTGTTTTTTGTTTATGTGTTAAAAGAGATAATGTATTGAAGTATTAACATCAGACTAATACCAGTTGCTACTAATAACACAAAGGCTGCTAAATTTAATATAAATTACACAGACCTAGACATGAAAATGTTATCCTGTTTCTGGATTTTTTTTCAATAGATGTGCCTAATCTCTAAAACAATATATTTTTACTATTTTTTTTAATACCCTAAGAGGTCTAAATAAAGAGATCCATCTGCTTCAACTTCCTTAGGTAGTTCACAAAAGTCTGTGACGTCTGGCATCTTTTTCAATACTTCACCACAGATAGAGCTAAATTACAAATTGTGCTGATCCAAATATCTTGCATAGTCAATGAGCTGTGATAAGAGCCATGAAAACTGAGGTTTTCCCTGATTATCCATTCTGACCATGACTGAACCTGGAAAACAAAAACAAAATAGAAAACAAAGCAAACAATGAAAGGAGGGACATGTAGAGCAGTTTGCGCAGATTTAGTTATTTTACTCCGACGATTGGAGGATGCTGTCCTTTGTAATATATGTCACCTGCCTCCTAAAACTTTCTCCCTGTTCTTACAGATGTTTTTCTGATAGATTTGACTTTCTGAGTGGAAAATTTTCGCTTATAGTTTTGAATATTGTTTCTTTACTCCTTACCTTTGACATCTTGACTATGGCATAGAGAAGTTCCTTTCTGGTCATATCTATTTAGAGTTCTAATTTCCTCCTGTATTTGGATGTTCATTTTGTTCTCTACTTTTGAATTTTTCTGCTATCATTTCATTGCTACATAGAAAATGAAATAATTGAATTCTTAATATTGATTTGTGTATGTGTGTGCATGCTCAGGTACACACACGAACATCCACCCACCTACCCACCCCACCCCCCGCAGACTCATGCACCACACATGTCTTTGGAGGTTAGTGGATAACCTCATGAGTTTGCTTATCTCCCTCCACCTTTACATGGTTCTGGGAGTTTCTTCATTTTCCAAACTTTCCACTGAATAGGTTATCTATGGTTCACATTATTCAAATCCTTCTTCTACCTCATGTCGTCTTAGGCTTTGTCTATTTTTCAAATTATTTACTCTGTCATACACACACACACACACACACACACACACACACACACACACACACTTCAATCAGAGTTACTATACTACTTTTCTTATCCCCAATTCCTCTTACCTTCCTCCAAGTTCATCTCCTACTTCCATGTCTTCTCTCCCTCTGACCCACTGCATTGTCTTCAGGATTGCAATAGCATAGGTGGGGGATTCTCTTGACAAGGGAAATGGCAAGACATCACTTGTAGTAACTGTCTATATATCAGAGAAGAGTGAGGCCTTAAGAGCCCCTCCATCATCCATAAGGCTACGTGGATTAGCCCAGTCTCATGCAGGTCTTGTGCAGACAGAAACACAGCATCTGAACGTCAATGTGTGCCATGGGCATGGTGCAAAAATGGTGCTTTTGCACTTCAAAGTTTTTAGAAATGTTAGTCATCTCACTTTTTTAAAATATATAACATGTCTTCAAACTGGCCATCCACTCATGAAACTTTCTTATGCTTCCAATGTGATTTTACGATTGATTGACCCATTTCCAGGATTTTGTTTGGTTCTTTTTCAGGCTTAGCATCCTTCTGAAAAATTCCCATTTAGTTCCTTAACGAGCTTCCTAATTTTCCTGTTTGTTTCACTAGTTTGGTCATTGATCTTTTTTAAGAGTAGGGTTCCAAAAACTTTTCTCTGGCAGTTAATATTTCTCATTATCTTGGTGGTAAGGAGCTATAAGCTCCTGAAGGTATCATAATAACTTATTTCCTCATATGATTCTTGTTCATGCATCTGTTGAGATTGGGGTGTCACTCTGTATTTTTCTTTCTGTTTGCTTTATTTTACACAAGTCTTCATGATGAACTGTCTTCATTTGGATTTATGTTTCCAGTGCTATTTAAGGGGAAAGCCAATTTTGACAACAGTTACTATGATTTGACATCAGCCT
Organism: Ondatra zibethicus; assembly: GCA_004026605.1. NCBI lineage: Eukaryota > Metazoa > Chordata > Mammalia > Rodentia > Cricetidae > Ondatra > Ondatra zibethicus. The sequence goes on along the minus strand of PVIU01023859.1, from coordinate 22,720 downwards.
CTTTGTGGTTTCTCAGTAGAAATGCTATATATACTTAAACTGTGCCCCTCATGAGGTTCTGAGACAGCAAAACTAAGGAACTGATCCTGAAAAAAATGTAATTAGCATTTTCATTGAACAAAGAGTATCAGTGGTTAAGTAATAAAGAGAGAAAGAAGTGGTAAAATAGAAAGGGAATAAAATATGAACAAGAGGGAAAGGATTATGTGTTGGAATTATGAGAAGTTACAGAGAAAACAACACAGAATTGGGACAGTTAAAGAAAGTCATAAAATGATCTTCAGCAATGGTACAAGCTGACACAAAATAGTTAAAAATGCATACATATAATTAAAGATATAAAATAGCAATAAAAACTAAAATTAAAAATAAAATATAAAAGATATTTATTCATCTTTCTAGTTGGGATTGTGTGGTCTCTCTACAACCCCTACCCCTCCACATCCTATGTAGGCTGCTGCAGGTGGGAATAGCTGATCTTAATTCAAACACATTAAACGAGTGAAAATAGAATCCATGTAGTTCTCTAATTTCTTTAAGAATTTCCTCTTCTGAAAATTCCTGCCTGCCCATTACAGCGTTGTCTCTGGCATGCTTGGGAACTAACTTTCTCCAGGAGGCTCTTTGCACCCAAGTTCTGAATCAGTGTGAAGAAACAACTCATGATTGTTCTGATCTTTGATACTGTGGGGTCTCTTCAGATTTCAGTTCTTTGTGTGTGCGGGTGTGTGTGTGATGTTCGTTGTCAAAGAACAATCATCCTCACCATGTGTGAATTATTCTTTGCATACTTTTAAAAACAATATTTATTTTATTATTTTAAATTACAATATAGTTAAACAATCCCCAACCACCCCCCTTTCGAAGAGGACTTGCCTACTTTTTGAGTCAATGGTGGAAGATTGCTTCTCAGGCTAATCAGTCTTGGGGTATCTTAAACTCCATCTTAGCTTCAGGCTTCCACGATACACTTGGACTGGTTTCCAGAGCCAGCACTGCTGCTTCTGTCTCTCTGCCTATGGTCCATGGGCATGTCTCCATGACCAAGCTAGACTTTCCTAACTCTCCATTCTTATAGCACCTGTGTTCAGGAGTCACTAATCTTTAGCTACTACTGTCAGCAGTCTAGTGTATCAGGAACCAGCTGATGGTTACTTATTTAGGGAAGGCATTTGAGATCCCAATATTCAGTTTTAACTTCTATTGCTCTTCTTGTCACAGCAATGGACATTCTTATTTTCTCAAGTGAGGTCGTGCAGATATAGTTTATCATCTGACAGTTTCCAAAAGTCTTAAATCTGGTTCATAAAACAAAAGAATCCATGTTTAATGGACCAAATGAAAGTATAAGAATAATATCTCATCAAATACAGAGTTCTGATAAAATATGTAAATTACAGAACAAAGCATAAAGAAGTTCTCAGGGTTGATTAAATGAAGAATTCTAGACAGTGGTATAGTAGTTGACTCTAGCAGGCAGAAAAATCAGTGAATTTGAAGGCAGAACATTATCAACCTTGAGCAATGAAAGAATTTTAAAAAATCAAAAAGAATTAAAAATAAAAGAACTTTAAAAATAAAAAATAACGAAGATGAGAAATGAACATAGCTTCAGAAATGCCATGGTTGTTACCAAAAGTGAATTCATACACATAGTGAGAATTGCAAAAAGAAACCAGAGATAGAGAAAAATATTTTAAGAAATAATTAAAACAGGATTCGGAGGTCATTCATGCACATGGCTATAATTTCCCAGCACCACATGGTAAATGGGATCTCCATTATCTGGCGTAAGTTCCTATTGTCTTTGTTGCGAATCACTAGACTGTAAATGTGGGGCTGATTCTGGGCATTCTATTCCATTGTTCTGTGTGCTGGCTTTTATGCCACACTGTTTTATTGTAACTTAAAAAAAATAGTTTTAGTTCAGATTTGTAATGTCTCTACCTTCACTGTTTGTTGCAGATTGCCCTAGTAAATGAATCTTATCAGCAATATGAAGGCTCATCAATAGAACAGAATTAAAGCTATGATGTGATCAGCAACTCTACTTCTGGCTTATAGACATAGAATATTATGTCAGCATATCAAGGAAATATTTACCCACACAGCAATATATGGAATCAACTAGATGTTGATCAATAAAAGAACAAGGGATGTATGGTTTATAAATGCATTACTAAATACAAAATAGTAATGTGTTACTATTTTCAGCAAAATGGGTGGAACTACAGGTATTTTATGTAAAATTAAATAAAGCAGACACATAAATACAAGTTATTTCATGTCTTCAATAATAAATATTATTAATAAAATGCCAATCAGAATATATAATGATGATTACTAGAAGCTCAGCTGAGTTGGTAGTATGGGGCTTAAAAAAGGATAATTGATAATGAAGCACAAAAAGATAAAGTAATAAATAAAACACTGAGGTTAACACTATGCTTAGTCACTTATTATTTAATTTATAAATAATTGGAGCAAAGCAGTTCACTCCAAATACAAAGTGATGAAAAGAGAAGAAATATTAATTACCAAAATTTGATCATATTATATTATATTAATGCTTAGAAGTGTCACACTAGATTGCATAATTATGTGTAATATTATATATTGTTCAAAACATTTGAAAATTATTTAAGGATAGGAAGTCAACTGCTATCATTTGATCATTATATACAATATACTTATGAAAGTGATTTGGAAACCCACACATTTACTAAATTAAAATAAAGGTAGATGAAGTCTATTAGTAAAAATACAATAAAAGAAAAATTTTCTTTTCTTTTTTTTTTTTTTTTGGTTTTTCGAGACAGGGTTTCTTTGTGGCTTTGTAGCCTGTCCTGGAACTAGCTCTGTAGACCAAGCTGGTCTCAAATTCACAGAGGTCCGCCTGCCTCTTCCTCGCGAGTACTGGGATTAAAGGTGTGCGCCACCACTGCCCGGCTAAGAAAATTTTTCAAATAATCTGTCAAGAAGTTCTGTTGATTTCCAGAAGAACAATCCCAGGCATAGATGCTTGCATACATTGAACCAAGTATCTCTCAAAGAAACATTATCTTACAGAGAATTATTATAAAACCCCAAAATTGTGAGCATATAAAAGATGATTTTTAAAATAACAGACAATCTAGGGATGGTGGCTGTGATAAGATGTCATTGCCAGAGCTTACCCTTCATGGCGAGAGAAGACATGATTTACTTACTATTGCTTAAGTTCTTAGCTTCCATTTCTCTTTCCTGAGTCACATCCTTTTTGAAAGTAGACATTGTAAGAACGAGGTGGATCTAAAAGCTGAGAAAAGGTCAACAGAATGGCAGCCACTTGTTCATGCAATTCCAGATGGGAATTGGTCAACAAGAAATTATAATTCAGATACTAATATTAAATGCAAAAATTAGCATTATTCTCTCAAGACACACCGTGACATTTATTTTAATAAGTTTGGAAATGAAAGGACAAGTTTGGAGAAAATATTTTTGTCTCCTCTTAACTACCATAAAACTTTAGATGCGTATTGATTCTTTAGATTGAGTTGCACACTTTCAAAGGCAAAGCTTTATTCACATACGAATAAATGATAAAAGGTAAAAACTCATGTTTACTATATTTACTATGTTCTTTGGTATATCATGTAGACACAATTTCTTCATAGGTAACATTTTAATGGTGATAGCAAAGCATAAACAAGCAGGAGGGTCTTTACAATAAGGTTTCAGGTGTTGACAAGAAGTAATATGTGCATAATTTATGCTACACAACAAATAGAAAAATGAAAGGCCCTTGTTGAAATAGTATTAACAATTTTAAGTCAAAATAGTTAAATAAGAAGGGTCCTATGAGAATACACATGTCAGAGGCTTACGATGCCAGGCCATATAAAACTGGTCATAGAACTTGGATGAAATTCAGCAACTTCTTTGAGAAAAAAAACTTTGCAATTTTAAAGTTACAAATTACTTAAATGCAAATCTCTTTATCCAAGTAATTATATATGCTACTTCGACAGTTGACTGTTTTTCTGAGGAAGGTTGTGGTATTTTCAAATTTTAACCTTGCAAAATATAGTTTAAAAGCATGCTTTCACTAATGAATAATACTGTATTTATGTTTTCTGAAAGGATAAAACAGCCTTAAAATTCAGAAAACTCTTCCTGCCCTTTGTCAGTTTTCTGACCTTGACACTGATCTTTGAACTTTTGAAACTTTGTAAGTTTCAGATAATAAATTTGAATAAAAAAAAAACATAGCACTTAATGCTGTTTTATGCATGGAATAAGATGATCTTAATGCAAGATACACAGTGCCAGAAATGTAATAAATTTTTAAAAAGCTTATTATTAGTAAAAACAATAGCTAATGTTGCTTAATTTCTAACAGATACAATATTCTCACAAAAAATGTCATTTATTCTGCCAGCTTTATTTCAAGATAAGTTTAGTTATCTTGGTTATGTGTAGCCACTCATCAAATTCAACCTGATCTGAACATTTAATAAAGAGAACAAAGTTTCAAAAATACAAATAAAATACTTGATTATATTCTTTGTGATTATCTTTGTTGGTTGAGTGCCATACTGAATTCTTATACAATTGTTACTCATTAACTAGATTTTCTCTGAAAAATGATTGCATGTTGACTTGCAGAAAATTGTCGATTACTGGGACCCTTGTCCCTTACAGCTTTTCTGTTTATTTTACTTTGTTAAGAAAAAATAGAGTACTACTCAGATGGCTCTGAGGATAAAGGTGTTTCTTGCAAAGGTTATCTATCTGAGTTTGACTCCCACAACCCATAGCATGTAAATGTGCTGGGGGATGACCCTGCAAAGCATTTGCTGTGTGTGCAGGACAGCCTGAGTTCAAGTCAGCAGCATCAACATAAACAACTGGACAGTCCACACCTGTTACCTACTGCGACTTTACTATTATGATGGACTTGATGTAACTAGGGATTTTGGCTAAAAATTAACTCTTCATCCCTAGGTTGCTTTTGTCAGAGTGTTTTACCACAACAGAAAGCAAAGTTAAGACATTCTGTTTCAAAAAAATAAGATGGAGCATGGTGAGGAAGACACTGGGCTTGACTCCTTGGTGATGTGAATAGAATTCTTTGACCTTACCATGTTCCCTATCATTCTGGAGATGCTGACTAGACCAAATGAGGAAGTAGTCTTGGGGATATCATCTTAATAAGAGCATGTGGCAATATCTTTAACTGTTGGAAGTGCATTTTCCTGGAAGCTGGTATTCTCTAAATCAGGGTTTTTGGTGAATAGTCAGGGTGAAAATGAGAAGAGAGTAAGACGTTGTTATTTGGTATATATATGTGAAGGAACATCCTCTGAAATACATGTGTTCTTGGTCTCTATCAGATATGTTCAATTATTGAGAAATGAGCAGATTATTATAGCTTTGACCTAAATAATGGATAAAATCTTGACTGGATTCACAATCTGTGGTATTATTGAGACATTGGTAGAAAGTAGAAAATATGGCTTATTCAGGATAGTTGTAGGTGTATCGTATGCCTGCCACCATTGTTAACTCTGTTTCTCAGCTACCACAAAGTGAATCACTTCCTCGACTACATGGTCCTATCACAATAACGTCTGCTCTACCTGAGCAGGAACTCATGACAGTAGATCCAGTTGACAACGAGTTAACCTCTGAAACCGTGAGTCAAAATGTATCTTGCTTTAAAGAAACAGATATTGTCAGACATCTTGTCATAACAATTCACAGTGATTAACACAGACTGAATAGAAGTAGGGATTGTCACTGTTAACATTACTAAGTTAATGGCAGTTACTGTGTACTATCCCCCAAAATATGCTTATATATTAATGGTCTTGTAGTCTTAAAAGTTCAAAGTATTTTACCCAAGGAACAGTGCAATGATTCCACTGAACCCTATGTTAAAATAAAAAAAAAGGCAGCCCTGCCACTGTGCTTACTATGCCTCCAAATCAACAGGCAGCAAATGGAGTCATGGAGTCACTTTGTTTGTTCCTATGATTGATCCTAATTACCAAAGAGGGCTGCTACAACACAGTGACAGTGAGGAAGCATAGTTCTAGTAAATGGGAGATAATATATTTTATGATTAAAGTTAATGGAAAACCAAACACATAAATTCAGAGATGACTGCTAAATGATCCAAAGACTCAAGGAGTAAAGTCACCTTGACAGGCAAGGAAACCCAACCAGTCTGTGTGCTTGCTGGAAACAAAATGTGTAGAATGGTAGTGAAAGGTGTTAAATGTAGGCTGTGACCACATGACTGCTTGTATAAATGAAGGCCATAATAGTTATGAATATTTTGTATTTTAAGAATGTTTAGTTTAAGTATGTGCACATTTTCTCCATTATATTATATATTACATACAGTATATGTTATATATTATGAATACCTCCTCTATTTATATGTTGTAGATAATGAATTAAAAGAGGTATGCTAAGATCTTATGTTTTGTATAGAGTTGCTTTGGGGCTTTTAAAATTATGATTGAGAGACATGCAAATGACTCACACTATCCATACTGGTTAGGCTGGAGTTTTCAGTTTAGGGTATGACTGCTAAAATTCACAATTTTTAACAAGGGACTTTAATATCCCATGAGAGAACCCGCTCACTTTAAGCTTAGTTACTGGGGCTTGAATCACAACCGGAGACCAGACCAAGGACAGGGTGAATATAGGTTCTGAAACACAAAAGAAGATTTTTAAAAAGTGGCTGAAGGCGTACTTCCACAGCAAGTGGGAATGAAGCCCCAAATCCAAGCTGCAGTCGACACTGCTCTTGGTTTATGTGGTTCAGAAATCTTTATTATCTCACTCTGTTGACTGACATGCCTTTTCCTGTAGGAATGGAGTTGGGAAAATGGGATACCATAGGAAATGCATTAATAAGAATCACTGTGGGAATTTACACCTAAACCATGGTACTGGTTTTTTTTTGGGGGGGGGTGAAGGGGGAAAAGGGCAAATCTGCTTTTGTTCCTACTTGATTTGGTTCAAGTGTTGAGAACACCCAGACTTAAAGAGATAAAGTGATTGTATGAGTTACATTCTTACCAGTCATCTAGCTAACTTGTGAACTTGGGTTCCTAAAGAAACCCCTGAATGTATGCCCTTTAAAAAAGAGATTGGTAACTCAGTGAAAAAAAAGTGCCATTTAGTGGAAATGCTGTGAGCCCCCTAATGAATTGACAAAGTAATAAAATATGCTCTAAGTGAAAATCTGAGTCCACCGTGTGAATAAGAGTCACATTCAGCCCTTGTCTTTCTTTCTAATACTCCAAAATGTGGCAACTCTGCTGGTCTAATTGCATTCCAACATCCATCACTAGATGTTCAAAGGACAGCCTTGGGCTAGACTTTCCCTTGCTAAATGTATTTTTCTTATATGGGTTTTCCTAATGGCAACATGAGCTATTGTCTCTGGTTGCTTGTACTATTTCCAAGTGAATGTGACCTTTCTATAAGGCCTCAGGAAAACTAGTATGAAAGCATTTTATCTTTTCACCTCTTTCTCAGTTTCTTTCTGAAGGAAAAAAAAACAATGAAGTTGAGAATTTTCATTTAATATTTGCTGTATGCCATTCCTGCCTCAGACTAAGTCTAAACAAGGAAGCAGACAGTGTCCTTAACATTGGAATGCCAAGGAAATATTTTAATTGCTATTTGTTGTGTACATAGGGTTTAAGTGTCTCTACGAACCTTCCTTTCTGTTCTGAGTACTTACTTGCAAACAATCACTGAATAATAATCTGTGACACATGCTATCCTAGGCACTACTGACAATGATCTTGCTCTAAACTCAGACATGAATCAAGAAAATAAATCTGCGAATTCCTGCTCATGTTTTCTTTAACTAAAGGCAACTAGTCCATTTTCCCACATTTAATATCATTATAGAGATTGAGATAATTTTATCTGGTCCATGGTTACTAAAGAATTCTTAGGGTTATGCTTATACATCCTTGTCTGTATGCTTTGGGAGTGATAATCTCTTTGAATGGGACCCAACACAAGAGAAGTCACAAAACAATGTTCCCTCTTTTGCCTTGAGAGTCTATTAGCCACTCAGTTGTCATCCAGGCAGAGTCAAGAATAGCTACAATAAAGAATGCTAACAGAGATAAAAGCAGACCTACAGCTCATTGGGTGTCAAAGAGGAGAGTGGGACCTACAGGAAAAGAAAAGGGTGGTGGAGAAAATGAGCTCACTGTGGTCCTTTCTAATAATTCAATTTTTCTCATTTATGGTGTTAATGATTGCAGAATCTTAATCACCTACTATGGCCTGTTTTACAGCTGAAGTAAAGAAGGTTTATGAAACATACAGAGAGATGCTAGAGAAAATTGGAATATTTCTGGTAAGGGCCTCCCTAGGCATAGGCATTATAAACACCACAACCCAGCATGTGCCTCCTTGGTCTCTGAGCATGTATCCATGTTTAGCCTTGCCTGTATGTATTCATCTGTGCTGATGAGAAGCATTTCATATAGAAAATTCAGACTGTCTAGTCAAACTGTAGATTTCAGTCTCTCAGAAGGAATGGGCTCACTGTGAAAATGGTGACTTGCTCTTTGCTGGGTCATTTTTTTTGTTGGTTTGTCATTAGCTCCTACGTAAAACTAGCAGGGCCTCTATAGGCTTTATTTCCTGTGTCCCAGCAAGCAACACGCTTAGCCTTCCTAAACAAAAGGTGCATTTATTTTTGCTCAAGTGTATTTAATTAGGTAATAGGAATCAGTGGCAATGCTGTGATTAAACAGGCAAACCGGAGAATGTATAGTTTTGAATCTCAGATGCAGCTCCCCAGGCAGAGAGATAATTTTAAATGAGTTGACTCCAATTTAGAGTCAATCAACAAAAACACACTGAATGCTTATTACATGATTAGAGTAAACTGCCTGAAAGGGCTATTTCTGAATGTGTGAAGCCACTGGCTTTAACTTTTTGGAAAGAATAAGTGTAACATGCAGAACAAATAACTAGGAAAGGCCACATGGATATCTTACTGAGGTCTTGCAGGAAATCTTGCTTGCATGATCAGTCCAGATACTCTTGCCTACTTTAATTATGCTAAGATAGAAGCTTAGACATCAGGAAGGTTTCTATGCTTTTAAATATTGACTAACTACCTATTAGTAAGTCAAGATTCATTCAAAAGGATTAGAAAAGGAGTAATTTAAATGTTGCAAAGAAGAATGCTTATGTGCAAGTCTATTAATTATGTGTACATATAAAATGATATTTACACCTACCTTTTGATTATACTTTCATTTGGTAAGTATTTATTGAGCATCATGTACATAGAATAAATTACCCCGAGTAATATAAGTTAAAGAATTAAAACAGTGTATAGCCTTGTTCTGCAATATATAACTATGGGAGATACAGAAAAACAAAACCAAGCCCTATCAGTCAATACACTTAATATTATGTCAGGTGATGCACAGGCTTCACCCAGTCTTTCACTGAGAAGTGAAGAGAAATAGACTTCTGGGGGGAATCTGTGATCAATGGCAAGTTTGATGACACCTACAGATTACTGGAGCAATATTACGGTGATCGCCTTTTTCTGGATAGCATAGACCAGAGGGCAATGAGTAAAACACCAAAGTTCAGGGTTTGCTAGATCAGAAACATTAGGCGGAGTTTTTATAAAATATAAAGTGCTTAAGCTTACACGTTTAACTTCAAAATGATGATGGTTACAATCCTGATTTCCCAATTTGCTTGATCAGGAATTTAATCTCACTAAATAATTGCTCCCTTGTCTAGAAAATGAGGATAGTAATTTCTTTGTCAGAGACACAGGGTAAGCAAGTAAAGCATGTGGCATCACAATTTGTTAAAATTAATGACTAGCAGACATCTCTTTGTATTCTTACACCTAACACATTTCAGAAATGAAAATTACTTGGGAGATTGATTAATCTAGTTCTTTAATATTAGAGGAAAATGCTAGGGACACACATGAAATGAGTTGTCCAGAGCAAAGAGCAAGCAACAGAAATGACTATGGTTCAATGATTACTCAGCTTTAGGGGAAGCAGACTGCAATTAGACAGAAAAAGAAGCACAATTTCAGGATATTAAACTAAATGACCTTAACCTCCCATCTCTAGGGTTTACTTTATCATTTGCTGAACACATATCTGTGAAAGGTACATACTTTGCTGTAAGTTAATGGAAATAAATACATACATATATATTTAATATCTAAAGTCAAAACATATCATATTTTAAAAATAAATTGCCTTTAGAATGGCAAGGTGCTGATTTAAAATACCTTTATTTGCTGATGTAACATAATAAATTAAACTTTAAGTTCCTAATATGTCTAAGAAATACATTAATTTAGCAGAATAATGTCAACCCCAATGGTCTTTACAATAAATCACCTCTAGATAGAACTTTAATATTTCTGCAGTCATGTGACTCAGAAATCAGAGGGGAGAGTATAGTGAACCAGAGGGGAAACCTACACTATGAAAAGAAAGAAGATAGAGAAAAGAGGAACACCAAGACAGTTAACTGAGATTTTAAGCTTCATAGGTATTCTGCTGCAGCAGACACATTTATAAACTGTCTGCATCGATTCCTAACATGCTAGAAAAAAAATGGTTGATTCGTTTTTGTGACATATCTTTCTCATAGATTCTAAATGAGGACAGTTTGAGTTTTCCTGAAGTGAGGGTGCCCATTCTTAGGTTGATTAGGGCTTCCAGTGCCCAAATTGAGAAGTTATATATTCTTGTCTTTAACTTTACCTAATGACCATATCTATAATTTTTCCTCTTTATTTATTTATTTTTCTTGATGGCTCCTGGTTTTTTTTCTTAAAGTAACAGAAACGATTTCCTCAGTCTGGGTGTACATTTCCTCCAAGGGCTCCATGGGGAAATGCTCTTCCTTGACTTTCCCAGGTCCTGCTGACTTGACAGTCCTCCATCTATGGAGGCAATGCTTCAAGCCCTCCTCGCCTGGTCACTGTACCTCTCACCTTTCATATATATCTGTATATTTTTCATAAGGATATTTGTCATGGGAACATGGATAATGCAAGAATATCGCTCAAAATTCTTCTGAACACTGCAAAAAAATATTTTTACCAACTCTGTCAATGTCTTAAGATTTCGGGAAGCAAATGTAGACACATCTCACTTGGAGAGAAATGGTGGTTTATTTTGATTCTAAAACCTTTTCCTTTTGTACGTAGGCCAGTAAAATGTAATGAACATAACTGTAAGATGGGCAAGTTTAAAAGGCTTGTTATCACCAGTTTCAGAGTTGGATTCAACCAAGATTGAGCTGTGGTGTGGCTACCTAGCAGCTGTGAAAAATTAGATGAGCAATTTCAAGTGTCTGACCTTTGTTCTCCTCATTTATAAAACAAAACTGCTGCGTCTGAGCTCTTGGAACTGTAGTGAAATGCAAACTGAATCGTAAAATGTTCTTGGTATCCTGTAGATAACATAAAGCAGGTCAGTAAAATAGACTCACGGAAGCAATACAGAGAATAGGACACTGCTGAACCAATGCCTGAGGGTTTTTTTCCTTGATCAAAAGGGTGAATATATAATTTTAAGTATATGACATATTTGTACCATCCCACATTTAAAAATGTCTTAACTTTTGCTAAATTGAGCTTTAAGTGGTATTAATGACATCCATATCATAGTTCAATGCTACTGATTTAACAAGTGCTCTATCATTATCTTCTCTGTTTTTTAAGCCAATAATTGGCGCTGTTGTTAAGTGCCTTTTCTTCATCTATTGAAATGATCATATAGTATACTGTTTGAATTAAAACCTCTAGTCAGATGTTTTAATAATGAAATGTCTTTTTATTTTAAGGACTCATATTCATAGCAAATATCATTGGTGTCCCAGTAGCTTTCTAGAAAGTTAATCCAGTCTCTAAGTATTCAGGGCAAGATTTAAAACAACAATATAGTGAGGAAGCAGGAGTTACTTTTAACCTTAAATCTAAAAAGTAAAACGGAAAATATAATATTGATACAAACTGATCTGAAAGTCTTCCATTTCAGTACACACTGTTTTGTATAAAAGGAGTGAGTTACTGAAAGCCATTTCTGTTAAGATTTTTGCCAATACATATCTTTATTAATTAATGATATATTATATATTAATATATGTATTATATATATGTATATTAGTGCCTTGTTGTCTTCCCCCAAACCAATATTGGATGGCGTGACAAGAAATACAATCTACTTCAAAAAACAAAACAAAACAAAACAAAACAAACAAAAAAATAAGTGAATAACCCTAAATCTACTTAGCAGAAATCTAATGTTCCCAGGTGATGCATCACATTCTGATAGCCACTCAGTCTAAGGACGTTGCAGTATTTAAAACAAAACCTTTGAAATAACACAGGCCAGCTGTGTTGAATTTTAGGTAAAACCATGATGGACAGTTGTATTGTAATGTGATAGTAATGGGGCACTAGACTGATGTTCTGCACAAATCATCTTTAGATGTACTTATATTTTGTCATAAGACAAATGAATTTGAAAAGTGAATTTTAGGTGCCTGGAGAGAAGACTTAGTGGTTAAGAACACTTGTCCTTGTAGAGCTCCCAAATTTGGTCTCCAGCACCCACACTGAGTGAATCACAAGTTCCACTAACTCACACTCAATGGATCTTAAGTTCTCTTCTGGCCTTATTGGGAAGCCATACACATATGTACACATCTCCCATGCACACAATTTGTTAAAGTGATTTTTGTTTCTTCTTCATCTTAAATAATCTTGACAGGGTACTCGCCTGTAACATCAGCCCTTTGAAATTTGGGGCAGAAGGCTAGTGAGTTCTCAGGCTGGCGAGGCCACATACCATAGTTGTAGCAGGGGATACGCATAAATTCCAAAATTGCTTTCCCAACTATTTAGTATCCTAGAATTTTAAAACTCATTGCCTGTTGGTAGACAGTAGGAGTTTCTTTTTCTCCTACTATAGCAATCATTATTGTAGCAAAATACCAGTGCATATCCACAGTGGTTTTCTCAAATTGTTTCCAGCTATACAATTATTGTGTTTGGTGGACTTTTCATGTTCAATGCCAAATGCATCCTGTGTAAATGACTATTCATGTGTTCACAGTATAATTTGAATAATGATATTGAGAGGGATAACTGTCCCATAGAATCTACTCTGTCGTGTCTATTTTGGTTATTGCTTTCTTGCTTCTTTATTGTAATCTTGGCTCCTACCAAGGTAGGGATTATATTTCCAACCCACTGGAAAATAGTGAATGATACTGACAAATGGTATACATGCTATATGTTATGTGTAACAACTGTTCTTTAAAGCAATTGATCCCCATTTTCCCCTCTTTATACTCATCCTAGGGCTAGTGTCCATTATGGAGAACTGACTCAACCAAGAAGAGAAAGAGCGTGGAAAGATAGGAGAGAAGCAATCCCTAGGACAGGACTGCCCTTATTAAGATGGTCATACAAGAGTGAAGTGTATCTTGACATCAGTAAGCATTGAATTATCCCAACTGGTGTTTTAAATAGTACAGCTACTCAGTGGGCAATACTATATATTGGTGAAAGCTAAAGCAGTATTGAAATGAGAAGAGAAAATAAAGATGTATTTCTGAACTATTTTTTTCTTTGTTGCAAAAATTGCTTTATACTTGTAGTTTTATGTAACACAATGATCGTAAAAATCCACCTCAAAAATGAAGACTTGGAGAAAATCTACTCTATATCTAAGGTTGGAGATGCTTCCTTCTTCTGTATATTAGTTACAAAGTGTCTCTCCTACCAGGTTGTGGTGGTGCACCCCTTTAATCCCAGCACTCAGGAGGCAGAGGCAGGTGGATCTCTGTGAATTCGAGGCCAGCCTGGTTTACAAGAGCTAGTTCCAGGACTGGCTCCAAAGTAACACAGAGAAACCCTGTCTCAAAAAACAAACAAACAAAAAAGTGTCTCTCCTAACATATCAGTCATAAAGTCTTTTTGCCTGACAAACATTTTTATCTAAAATTGAAATATCCTTGAATATATGTTATTTAAATTTTTTTTGCATTCATATCTAGGATATAACATTGAACCAGTTCATGAAGGAATAAAATGAACATACTATGTACAGGAAGGTCTTCTGCACCTCTACTGTACTCAAGGAAGTCTGAACTCTAATTTCATCATGCCTACAAGGTTTTACATTGTAACTGATTTTATACAGTGCCCACAATAATATACCACACTTAAGATATGCAGGGAAAATAAATCTATTGAGAATGCAACATGAGATAATTCTGGGAATCAGTGGATTGTATAGGATTACAAATTCTTAAATGTAGTCATAGAAAGGCTTAGCACTAAGATTTTCATAATTGATGTACAAACCAGACAGGTTGTACAGAACAATATATAACACCACTGGATTCTTGCAGAAAGACAACTGAATTACTGGGAACTGGACAGACTCACCATGCCTTTAACCAAAGGGTACACAAAACTATTGACCTATATTCACCATAGTTATTTTGTCATTGAAGATCAATATGTTAAGATCAATAATGATGTGAAAGAGAAAGATTAATAAAGTATTTTATAATTGAATATTTCACATACACACAAATATCTGAATTTTCTACTTAGAATCATTATTCCCAATGAAAAAAAAAACAAAATCTGTCTTTTATATTTTGGAGTGACAGATCACATACTAAGATAGATGTCCTCTTATCTTTATTATATGCATTTTTATTGTAATTTTATTTCTCTCCTGTAAAAACAAATTTTATTTACCCTCCTGTTAATGGAATTTGTTTTGACTAATATGAAAGCGTGACATGATATGCCTTTTAAGCCCAAGACTCAAGAGCATGCTTAATTTCTTGTCTTTAAGAAATCAAATATTGTATAAAAAAAATCCCAAGAGAGCCTTCTGGAAGTATAATGTAGATGGAGCTGACATATCCTGGCTGCAGGTCACGCTTCAGGCCAGTTACGTAAGTTACACCATCCACAAGGAGCGTACTGACTGAATAAGAGATTGTTGTTTCAAACCACTAACTTTTGGGGCAGTGAAATACTCAAAAAGTAAGAGCAGATAATTTTTAAATTAATGTATATCCTATAGAGTTCGTGAAGTGTTCCTTTTTGTGTATGATTTCAAGGCTGACATCCTGGTAATGGATAGCCGATCAGGTGGTTTTTCAGGGGGAGCACTAGTTCTCCTCTCTCAACAGATGATAAATGTTTGTAACCCCTCATCTAGAGATGGAGCTATGAGCGTTGACATGGTCACTGTTGTTGGACTGCTTCAGCTCTTGTTTAGGCAGTCATGTTGCTGCCGTATTATAAATATAGCTTCCCCACCATAATAGGCACAATGCCACGACACCCTTCTTGGCCCTCTGGCTCTAAAAACTCCTACAGCATCTTTCCCAGTATTCCTGAGCCATGTGGCAGGAGTTGTGTTAAGGATACTTCAGTTGGGGCTGCACATCCCATGGTCAGTTGTTCTCTAAATTTTGATCAGGCGTGACCTTCTGCTGCGAAACGAAGCTTCTTTGATGAAGAGACAGATTATATTGTTTCATTCTATATTGCATATACATATACATAAATTGTATGAGTGTAAGGATGAGTATTTATAATACACTTAGGAATTACAGTGGTTCAGAAATTGGCAGTTGTAAGGGTCTCCTGCAAGCCATGTGTACTGAGTTAGGCTTGCAGGACGAGGCATGAGAACCTCCTAATAAGCTTTTCTCGAGTCCTCTCACTTGAAGGAGGAGGCATCATACGTTTACTTAGGAAAATGATGTTGGCTTGTTGAATATTGTCACTACCAATTAAATATTACTCATATGGAGTGGCACACTTCCTTGTAGCATAAATTATGATGCATAGACTCTAGCTTATGATAGGTCTTTATGTGAATGAGAGTTTATAAAACAGAGAATTATTGATCAAAAAGTGCTTCTTAATAAGTGGTTGTATATACATTATTGATCAAAAATATATTCTGCACATAGGTAGAACTTGAATCAGATATTAAAAGGAAAATTTTAGTTGAGTTTATTTGAAGTTAAGCTGCAGCTATTATGGTCCAGCTTTTGGGTGCATTGGTATTTTCATAGGATGATTTATAATACTTCAAAAAAGATTCATCTGTGCTATCAAGAACTACATTAAAATCAATTTGGCAGCTTTCCATTTTGAACCCTACTGCTACACACAAAGACAAGCTCCTTTGAAAAATCATTAAAGAAAAATAGCACCTTGGTCCCCATAGTGTAAATCTAAAAGTAACTGAAGAATTTCTCCTTCTAACAGGTAAGCAGATTCTCTAAACAATCTACCTTGTGGTCTTGTTTACAAAAGGTGCTGCAATGAGTATTTCAGACTGAGGCAGTGATGTTTACATGTATTCCTGTGTTTGTTTTTCTGCAGAGTTGTGAGAGGTAAGATACCAGATGATTTTGTATGGGGGAAATAAGAAACAATTTTGTAAAACATTTCATTTGTAAATGCCTATTGTTTTGAACAAACACAATGTGAAGAATTTCTCATTTGCCACAAATTGTGTGTGAGCACAATTATCCACAAATGAGTGTCTATGAAGCATTTTTCATTTGTTTCAAAAAAAGGTAGATTTTCTCTTGATCAGGTTTTAAACTATTAATCAAAATGACTTCATATTCTAAGTGACTAATCAGAGTATCTCTACATTTTAAATTCCTGTGGGTATTTTTTTAATGTATCACTTGTTGTCAACTTTTTAGCTTGGTATGATTTCAGAATGCAAATAAGTATTACAATAATGGTTTCTATAATCCTTATATCTCCTTGCACAAATGCTTTACATTGTTAGTATTTTGACCAGCTTTGATAACTAAATATATATACATATATATGTGTGTGTGTGTATAAATCCATATATACATATGTAGGTATGTCTATATATTAAGCCTGGATAAGTCACTCATCTTTCTTAAATATATGTGTATAGTATACAATACCTTACTGATATAGATGAAATTTAATTGCAGGTACAATATAGTCCCTTTTCTCATGAATAGTTCAATATTTTTCTAAAAATAAAGCAATTTTTCCATATTTTCTGTACTTAAGAGAGGAAATTTGCATTTTCTGAGAATTCCTTGTCTGTTGCTTATTTGATGTTAGATATCCTCATAGGTTCTCATGAATCCTTCCCCACTCTCTAAGACATTCCTCATTTTTCTATCAAACCTGAATCTTGATCTCTTTGGTAGACCCCAGACCTGATGGTAACTGTGATCATATTTATTTTACTCCTCTCGTCAGTGTAGATAATTTATAACACTCAACCTACTTGTAAATTATATTTTTAGATGATTGCATTCTTAGGTTGTGGTTGTAATATTACAATCTTTGCTTCTGTTAAGAATGAATAAGATTGCTACACTTTTTATCTTTTCAAAACTACAATTATAGACACAGAAAATCCATCCAAACTTCAGAGTTCATCATGGCATTAATTACTATCTAAAGTAAGTGTTTTTAATACTAAATAAATAACAAGAAACACATTAATTACTCTGAAGACCATTTAATGATGATAAAACAATTTTATTGAAATCTAGTTATGCTTGAGGCAATGTAGAAGGGGGGCTGCTAGTTAGTTCCCGGCCGCTTAGCCCCAAAATAATCACACAGAAACCATATTAATTAAATCACTGCTTGGACCATTAGCTCTAGCTTCTTATTGGCTAACTCTTACATATTGATTTAACCCATCTCCATTAATCTCTATATGCCATGTGACTGTGGATTACCAGGTAAAGTTCCCAGTGTCTATCTCTGGCAGTGGCTCCATGGCTTCTCTTTGACTCTGCCTTCTTTCTCCCAGCATATAGCCTAGCTTTTCCCACCTAGTTCTGTTCTGCCCTTGCCTAGGCTCAAAGCAGTTCTTTATTCATCTCCTATGATTGAGTTTCTTCTTTACTCAAGATTCTTCTATGGTGAATCATCACCTGAAGAAATAGCATATACACTTCATCATGTAGGACGGTTTTGATATTGTCAGGTTTTATCAACTGTTTTAAGAAGGAAGACTGGTCTTGATTTTATTTCCTTAACTTGAGTCAGTTTTACTTTTAAAATCTTAAGTGTATACATAAATAGTACTGGTGAAAATACATATTAATATTTTTATCTGATTGTCTTTGTTATTTAACTTCTTTCTTCTTTCAGATATTCCTTAATTTTGTCAATTCTTTTCTAATGACAAATTTTTGACTTGACTCTTTTGGTTGTTGATGTTTGTTTGTTTGTTCTAAACAAGGGTTCTTTGTGTGACAGCTCTGGCTATCCTATAACTTGCTTTGTAGACCAGGTTGGCCTTGAACTCACAGAGATCCGCCTGCCTCTGCCTCCTGAGAGCTGGGATTAATGGCGTGCAGCACCATAGTCCATCTTAATTTGACTTTTTGTTTAGTTCTCCTTTCCACATCCTATCTCTACACTTTTCTTTTAACTCCGCGACGCACTATTGGCCAGAATAGTGTGCAAACTATTCTGTGTCAGCAACACCATTAAGTTTTATACTCACATAGTTCTTGTTATCACTTTGTCTATGAGATACTGGACAAGTTATTTGACTTTCTGGAGGGAAGAGCTCATTTCTTGAATGCAGATAACTCTAGAATGCAGTTGATCTATTTATAATTTGGTACCACAGTGCTATCATGGATTAAGAGTCTGATGGGTAATTGTGGTAATGATGACATTCTTAAATAAGACACAATATTTGGGTAATTTTCTTATAGAGACATATGCACAGTGTTTCAGTGATCCTGTCTGTGAAATATCATGATTATTTATGCAAAAGAAGTTATGAAAAAATATAATACTTTATCTATAGGTAACTTCATTTTACTTATTTCAAATGTTCTACATGACCTATTTTTAATTCTTCACATGTGCTTCTAAATAAATGTTAATGTCCGTATACTTATTCTTTATGATTAATGATGTAATGTCTAACAAGACTGCACATTCTTTGGAGAATATAGAAGGTCAGACTCTAAATCAAGGTAGGAGCTGTGTTCGTGTCTTTTCTCCTCCAGAGCACCAGAGGTAGCAAGGTACACTATGGTATTAGAAGCACCATGATGACAGCTGTTCAGGCCTAAGCGAGGAAGAAAGTGAGAGGGTGATCTTTAGCAGTTGTGCGCAAAATAATTTATCATTCTCTTCCTATAACTCTTTCTCCCTTGTTCAAGGATAAGGTATCTGCCTCTCATCTCATCTCTGCTTATGTTACTTTGACTTTGCCGCTTCCTCATATCCTCGATTCCTAAGTGTGAAAGTGCTGTAACACTGAGCCATTCAACTTCTGATTCTTGATATACCCCTCATTACCATTCTCATGTAGAACCATAGCCTTAATTGTGTATGTGCCATTAATTTCTAGTTCTGCTGCTTGGCCAGATCTTCTAAATCTGCTGACTAGAGCACAGTGGTGAAACCTCTAGTTTATTTTTATTGTTATTCAATGCTCAATTATTTAAAATATATAAATGGGTGCTCAGATTCTTCTCTATTTTATTGAGACATGAACTGTGCATTTTAAAATGATTAAGGTTGGAATTTATGTTTTAAGCATATGGCTATATTTATGGAGCTCCCCTATAATCATTTTAAGTCTCCCTTTCTCTATTGACTTTCGGTTTTGGATGACAGAGAATTTCACACACCAGAATAAACCCTTGGAGTGACATTTCTCACTGGCAGGAAATAAAATCCAAATTTTGCCCTATTACTAGTGCTTTTATTGCTGTGTGTGTATGTGATTCTCAAACAAATGTTGATCAGCACAGTGGATTCTCAAATATTTGAGCAAAAGGTAATTTAAATCATGAAAGAAATCAGTGGATAGAGATATGCCTTCACTCTGAACATAAGTAAGCCCTCAGGTAATTCTTTCTAAGTTATTTCTTACCAGAGTTGAGGAATTAATACGCTGGACTGCTAGTGGCTAGTTCTGCTCTCAGACTAACACAAATAAGATGGCTACTGCTGTAGGAAATCCTATAGCCAATAGCTTTTAAGTTAACCGCCCACTGGGGTGTGGCCTCTTATACTATTTATGCAGATGTAAAATATGCATCTGTCCTTTTTTTTGGCTGTGGGATTCGGTTGCTGTTCTCCATTCCAGCAGAGGATATTGATTTGTGAGTCTACCCCTAAAAATTAACCATCTATTATTCTCAACTCTGAGCTAATGTGGGATTGTTTTAAAGCATTCATCTTCAGGTTACTTATTTGGGTGGCTACTGACCACTCCCTTTTGTTATTCTTACTCATTCTCTAAATAGAAGAAATAGAATAGATGTTCTCAATAACTTCTTGTATATCTAAAGTATTGGGATTCCAATCATATATATATATATGTATATATATGTATATATATATATATATATATATAGTCCTAAAATTTATCTAGTTAAAACAAAGGAGGTTTAGAAATATTTAATTCCTAGGAAAAAGAAATTGTGATTGAATATTAATAAGATCCAAATGTGTTGGTGTAAAGAGAAATATCATTTCCATATTAAAAATGAGTACTTATGGAGTAGGAGAGATGGTTCAGCAGTTAAGAATGTTTACTACTCAATCAGAAGACCAGTGTTTGGATTCTAATACCCACAAATACCTGGGACTTCAATTTCTTGGGACCCAATGACCCCTCTCTGATCTCTGTGTATATACAATTACATAAGTAAAATAAAGTAAATAAAAAGATTAAGTATTAAACACTCCTGACCCACACAGATTAACAATGGACAAATTTGACTAACTACTGAGAATAACTTGAAAATAAATACAATGCACAGAAAGCTGAACATAAAAATTTTGGACTTTGAATGAGAAAGGACAGTGATCTCTGAAAGCTGGGAAGCAAATGAGATAAACCCCACAGTTTTTATAAGAAACTCTCAGGAGGAATTTCCAGAGCATGGCAAGGAACAGAAGAATCTTGGCAAAATTGAAGTGTCTTTCTCAGCGGAGGCAATTAAGCTTGAAGTCTGGAAAAATGAAAGCTGTTGGGATTCTCCGGCTCGGTACCAGAAAAGAACACTTCACAGAAGGGATTCTCAATATATACAGAAGGTCTCTTCACAATATTCAATTGAAGATGGATCAGTGCAAATACATGAATGGTAACAAAAAATAATTCAAATGCAGGAATGAAAGAGAGGTCTTGGTAAACTGTTGACTGTGTGTGTATGAAGAGCTGAATTAGGACCTTTGCTCCTCTTAAAAACACAAACATGCTGATATAATCCCAGTTTGGGGGAGGTAAAAACAGAAGGATCCCTGGGGGCTTGTGGGTCAAGAACTCTAGTGAAATCAGTGAGCTCCAGATTAAGTGAGAGACCCCTTTTTAAAAGCTATATATGGTTCATAAAATGCCTGATGACCACCTTTGGCTTCCACACATGTATGTACAAGCACTCATTCACATGTACACACATGAACACATATGTCCATCACACACACACATACGCACACACACACACCTATATGCACATAATGATTACAAGAAAGAGTGAATTTCAATAAAGCCTATTCTACAAAACCAGAGTGAAAATATTCATGACTCAGAGTGAGTCAGGAAGGAAGAGGATCTTGTTTTAGCATGGGCAGAAAATTATAAAAACAAACGAGCGGCCTCCTACAGCACAAATCCACTAAAACTAAACAAATTCAGCATGACTGACTGTGAATCAGAAGAAATGTACAATGTGTATAGAAATACGAAATCCAAAGAAATCTAACAATGTTTGTTTTCCAATCAAACATGCAAACAAAAAAAAAGCAGTATTTAAAAAATGCAAATCTGCGTGGGTCTGCGCTAGGTCCTCTGCATCCATGCTGTGGTTGTTTAGGTTGGGGTTGGTTTTTGTGGGATTTCTAATAATCAGAGAGGGGGTCTCTGATTCTTTGGTCTGCTCCTGGCATCCCTTTATCCTACTGGGGTGTCTTGTCCAACCTTATTATTCCTCTTCTCTAAAAGGAAACTGAGGAGCAGTGGAGCTGAAGGAGAGGGGAGGAGGGAGGGGAACTGGGAGCAGTAGAGGGAAGGGAAACTGCTCAGAAGAAGAAATGAAAAGAAAAAACTGAAAGACAATCTGAACTGGTGTAAATGTTAGAACTTGCATGGAAAATATTACAATATTATTTAAGCTGTGAAACGTGAGTTCAAGAAAGTAGAAGTAACACTGAGAAAGTCAATCATAGGAGACATAAAAACATTTGAGAGATTATGGGGGTGGAAACTTTTATGTTAATAAGAAAATACATTTTAAATAATATTTTTATTATTTAAAAGTTTTATGTATTTATATAAACCATATCCATTCACAACTTCATCTCCAACTCTCCTTAGTAACTCCCCACCTCATCTCACTTCCAACTGTACCACTTCTTTTTTATTGTTATTAATAAATAGCACTATGAGTGAAATAGTGCTACCAATGTGCACATGGGTATGTGGTTGTTCTCTGGGTCATGAGTTTTGCCCTCAAAGTACAGTGACTGTCTATCTCTCATTATGAATCAGGTGCCAATAGTTCTCTCAATAGAGATGGAGTCTTGGGGGTCCCTCTCCCATTTATGTTTGAATTTTGACTTGTAGTAAATGAGGGGCTCGGGCTG
>PVIU01023858.1:0-26629 GCA_004026605.1 Ondatra zibethicus | reverse complement strand
TGTGTGTGTGTGTGTGTGTGTGTGTGTGTGTGTTTGTGTGTGTGCGCATCTACCCTTTCTGTTCTCTGGCCTTGTGCGTGTGCATGTCTGCCCTTTCTGTTATCTGGCTGTGTGCACGCGCGCGCTTGTGTGTGAGGATGCATCCACCCCTTCTTTCGTTTTGAATTCACAGTCTGATACTCCCTTTGAACTACGCATGTAGAAAGCAGAAAGAACTGAACAGGTGACCATCTTGCTGGCGGCCTTTCCTCGTCTATTAAGGGAATCCCAGTGTCATTTAATTGGATGTGTCTTTGCTCCTCTGCCTGCTTTAACCAAATAATAATAATAATGATGGGATAATAGTTGACCTCAGAGTCCCTGACTCTTCCCTGTTCAGCTGCTTAATATTTATTTATTCAATGAGCAGATGAAGGGCGCTGGGGAGGAGCCGGCTGTTGACCTTCTTCGCAGGGCATTTTAGACCTTCCTCCTGCTCGCCGCCTTCTCTTTTTCTGTATACCCACTCCCCCCGGGCTGTGTGTGTTTCTGCAGTGTGTTTCCACAGCGGGAAGGTCCTGGCCAACAGGGCTCGTCTTCCCTGTGTTCAGTTTTTTGGGGATGAAATCCCTTTGGCATGGCTGCTATCTTCGGTTCAGTCTTCTGTTTGCTGTCAGGGAAAGGGCCGGGCATTCTGAACTCCATTGTAGGAATTCAGGGCTGCCATGAGGTCATTTTCCCAAGATACACTGCATTAAGGGTGGTCAGGACAAGGCAGATGGGCACCCAAGGTTTCTTGACTTCCACATCTAGCCTGATTCCAAGAACGTGACTCTAACCTCTGCTGCAAGGCATCTTGGGAAGAAATGCTATATCCTTCTACTCCCGGAAGAGGAAGAGGGGTTGGATGGAGAGGCTTGTATGGGGAGACACAAACTCACTCCACCCTCTGGGGGTATTCTGAGGTCTTTGGTATTGGGGACAGTGGATCTGGGTTTGCTCCACTGTCTGAAAAGGCCCTTTCTTGCCCCTGGAGAGGAGTTGGATCTTATTTTCCTGCCAGTGGACATTTCCGGCCTCCGGCCCCTTTGCTCACTGCTGAGCATGGTGCCAGGCGGTGGCAGGCTGAGCTGCAGGCTAATGAACTTGTCGGCCTCATTCCTGCCTGGCGCTGAGATCTTACATAGGAGGTTGCCCGTGCCCAGAAAAAAATGTGTCTCTTCTGGAGTTCAGAATATGGAGCATCTGTTTCCACCGTGTTCCTTCCCCAGTTACAGTCATCAATAACATGAAATTAAATGAAGACATTCCTTGTCCCGATGCCAGCTTCTCAAATCAACTTATCTCCGTACTGCAGCATCTGCTTTGGCTTTCTCTTCCTTTGAAGGGGACTTCTCTGTGCAGATTAGGAGCGCAGAGCACGATTTCTGGGGAGAACTGAGAATCCGACCTGCGTCCTTGATGATCTTCCACAGACCAGCGTCGCTCACTGAGTCCCCTTCTTCTCATCTGCAAGTGTGGGGTTCTGTGCTCCTGCCTTGAAGATATAAGGGTTGCACCAGACTGTATGGAGTATGGAGGACATATATACACAGAGGGAGAGGTTCTCGACCTTTGCCCCAGGGTGACTCACGTTCACGTGCTGCTGCAGTTCCCAGGCAGGCTGGTTAGCCACATGATCTTTGGTGCTTAGAAATAACACCAGCACCAGCACCAGGGCCCCTAGACACCTTCCCACTTGCATCTCTAGAGGTAGGCTCAGAGCCCTGTCACCTTAGGTGGCTCCTCAGCGCTGGGTTGACTCCCAGTCACATCTGGGACCTTTTGTAGCATAGGTTTTTGTTTTGTTTTGTTATTTTGTTCTCCCCCCCCCCCGCCCACATCATCTTCAGTAGAGTCTAAACAGTGGCGTAGAATAAGCAATGTGAGGGTTTTAAATATGATGGTCATTTCAAAGAGGTCTGGTGTGTTTCTCAACATGTTATTTCTGTTGGTGGGACGGATGGGTAGGGGAGGCGGGAAGGAGATAACTAAGAAAGTTATGATTTGGGGGCCAAGGAGAAGCCCTGCAAGTGGCCTGCTTGTAATCCCAGTGCTCGGGAGGTGGGGCTGGGATCCTCAGGATAAGTTGGACTAAGAATGTCCCTTGGTAACAGAGTGGGGAGGGATTAAGGAAAACACCAGTGTCCACTTCTGGACAGACAGACAGACAGACAGGTGCGTGCATACCTCTACACATATACATAGCACTTACCGACCCCAAGTGTCTTTCCTGAAAAGAGATGTTGCTTGGTAATGGGGTGACCCAGCAGAAGACTATAAATGTGTGTAGGTACCAGTACATAGGGCCACGCTCCACAGACTATCTGCATTCAGTGTGCGTGTGTTTTCACACACAGTCGTTGAGAGCTTGGTTGCCAGAATCCTGACCTGTCTTTGGGGAAGGTCGTAGTTCAGCCCATGTGTGATCCTGGAAGTCCCAGAGCTCGCAGGAGCTGCGGCTGAGCCATATTTTTATCTGAGTCTAGGACAGAGTGTTTAAAAATAGGTGTCTGGACAGAGAGCAGACTCAGATGTGGGCATGTGCAGGAAGTGAGCGCCTTAGAGGAACTCTCGCTACTTAACCATTGAAGTAAATGTTCTCTCCTCTGTCAGTTTCACGTGGATCACCCATCCTTCTGCTCATATCTGTAGAATAGATAGAGGACGGATTCTTTGTTGGTTAGCTCAGTGTTTAACCGTTGGGAAAGGGGCCTCTGTCCATTTCACCTGTTGCTTCATCTAGCCATCTACCCATCCATGTCTATCATACTGGCAAATGCCTATCAAGTACTGTATTGTGTATCAATTCCATGCCAACTCTTGGGACAAAAAGGACAGAACCTCTCTCCTCAAGAAGCCTGCAGCCTGGGGTGCAGCAATGTTTTCCTAGCATTTAAATCGAAGTTGTACTTGACACAAGCTTGTTTTTGTTTTGTTTTGCTCTCTCATTTGAATTTGAGAAAGCGAGACACCTAACCCACGAGGACATTTCACGTGTTTTTATAAGCCCGAGTTCTAGGGTTGGGTTTCATGTTTTGCTTAACTCTATGCATGGTGTAAATGCTTCTTTTGTTAAGGCGGGGGGAAGGAGGGAAGGAAGGAAAATCAGGGAATAGCATCAAATCCTAGGATTGTTAATATCTTAGGATCTTCTTTGGAATTGTTAAGAGGTATTTTTTAGCTTCAGCATCCATCATCTCCAGAACCCCAGAAACCTTCCAAACATGATGGGGCCGGCTGGGAAACAGTCCCATGTCTGCAGTTGTCCAGGGATAGGTCATTCAGATGAGCAGTCATGAGCAGTATTGTTCCACAACTCTGGGCTTTGTTCTCCGTCTTCCCGTTTTCCTCCTGGGCCGTCTTGGGTGAGTCACTGAATCTTTCCGAGCTTCGTTTTCCCTCCTTGTAAGATGAGGGCCATGGCGTCCTTGACCTGAGGGGATCACAGCAAGGATTGCATGAGCTCAGACATGGGAGAACACAGGCCTGGAAGGTAGTCCCAGCACCCTGTATTAGGCTAGAGCTATTTCTGTCTCTAAGGGGTAAAGAGATTGGATGGCTAACAAAACAGGAACATCAACCACACATGAGGATCCAAATCCAAAGTTTTGGAATGCAGAATGTTCCAAAATCTGAGATCTTTAACACAGACAAAAAGAAAATTCCATGTCTGATCTCATGTGACAGGTTGAAGTCAAAACAGGAGAGGGCCAACGAGATGGAAAAGGTGTCTGCTGCCTGAAGACCTGAATTCAAACCCCGGGACCCACAGTAGAAGGAGAGAATGGACTACGGCAAATTCTCCTTTGACTTCTACACGTGTGCTGTGGCATGTGTGCACCCACATGTGTGCATTCATACAAAATAAATAAATATAATACAAAACACGGGAGCGTGTAGGAGGAGGGCCCACTTGTTTGTCCCGGCCGCAAAGCTAGCTTAGCCCCCCGAAATAACCACACAGAAATTGTATTAATTAAATCACTGCTTGGCCCATTAGCTCTAACTTCTTATTGGCTAACTCTTATATTGGTTTAACCCATTTCTATTAATCTGTATATCGCCACGTGGCTGTGGCTTACTGGGTAAAATTCCCAGCGTCTGTCTCCTGTGGCTCCATGGCTTCTTCCTAACCCTACCTCCTTTCCCCCAGCATGCCATTTAGTCCTCCCCTCCCCCGCCAAGGCAGTTTCTTTATTCATTAATCAATAAAAGCAACACATAGTCAGAAGGACCTCCCACACCAGGAACGCTAAAAATATCATACAAAACTCCCTTCAGGCTCTGTGTGTAATATAAATTTCGTGTTTGTACTTAGGGTTCATCCCGAGATATTTGATCGTGACTAGGAAGGCACTCCAAAATTTGAAGGGGAAAAAGAGAAACCAAATGCTTCTGGTTGGAAGCCTTGGAGATCGGGGCTTTTCAAACTGTACCTTTCCATTTCAGTGGAAATAACGCTTGTGATGTGTGTGATGGCTCCGACACTGCACCACTAATCATCCCCTGAGACATGCCAGCGTCTCTCATACAGGCCTCATCTGTGTGCTCACCCGTGCTGGGGGCATGCAGCAGGTGTTCTGCAGTCTGGAGGACTGTCTGCTTCAGTCTGGGGGAGGAGAGCGTCCGGCCCCTCGGCCGGATCTTACAGGCTTCTGGCTGGAGTGACTTAGCTTGTCTTTTAGGCAGGTCACTGACTTGGGGAAATCCATGTATAAAATTAATTTCAACAAAGGGCAAACTGGTAATTATACCTGACATTATAAATTTTTTTAAGATAAAAGGCTGACCATGAGTTGGATTTTGTATAGTGCTTTAGGCAAAGAGTTCAGTACCATGGGAATTATTTTCAAGAATGGCTCTTTTTGTTTTTCCTTAAGAGGGGGAGGGGGACTTTCCTTTGGTGTTATTTTTTTTTTCCTTTCTCTGGAAGGTATTTCTATATACTGTTTATAGAGGCCGTGGTCCTTTTTAAATTTAAGGAGCTCAGTTGGCTTCAGTGGCAATAAATAAAACCCCATATGGGGACCAAGGGATGGTTATTTTATGGGCCCACCTCCTTCCTTAATTTCAGCCTGTTGCTTCCTGGGATAGTAGGCCTGACTGACTAGGACATTTTGAACTGCTGGGTGCTTTTGAAGTTTTTCCTGCAGGGCCTGAGGTCTGCCCCTGAGAAGTGTTAATGGGCCTCCTGCCCAGGCTTTATTTGATGGGTGCTTGTTAGACTCCCCTTGATGGGCCCTTGGGGGCCTCTAAGCTGTACTCTGCTGGACTGGCTCTCGGGCCTCAATCCCTCTGCTGTATTGTTTTGGTTTTGACTCTTGGGACCATGCCTGTTATACTCCTGGGTGTTCCCAGGGCCCTGGCAGCTCTGTGGGATCAGGCAAGCCCAGTCAGAGAACAGGCCAGAAGGGCAGACCAGGGACTCCACCCAGGAGAGCACAACAGGGTTTGTGCAGTGCATAAACCATTGCTTGGTCTTAAGCAAAAATGGCCAATGTCCAGTAAACATGCTCTGTTTTCTCTTTTTTCCTGAGTCTCGGAGTCTCCACCTTCCTGCCTTGGGTCCTAGCGGCCTGGCATTCCGATTTCAACACCGCTACTTGCTCTTCCTAAAAAGGAGAGCCTGTTCATGTCACTCTCCTCCCCAGGCCTTCCATGGCGTCTTAGCAGACTAATTGTGCTTCTCAGACTCCCATGCACCCTGGGCCCACGCCACAGACCATGCCGTCTTTGAAAAGACAGGGCTCTTATGGAAGTGACTCAGCTCCAATGAGCTTAGGGTCTGGGGATGTAGCTCAGTGGTACCCAGGGTGGGTGGATGGGGTGGGGCCATGAGGTCATTAGGTTGGCTCCAACCTGTGTTGTGTCCTGCTAAGAGGGGAGAAGGTGATACAGGATTGTCCTTGCACACAGGAAGGCCATATGAGGACACATGGATGCCTGAGTGGCCTTGGGAGAAGCCAGCTCTGATGATACCTTATCCATCGGTGCCAGACTCAGAGAAAATCGCTTTATTGTTGAAGCCATCCAGTCTGTGGCTTTTGATATGGCAGTGGGACAAATATGATCGTGCTGTGTCTGTGGGAAAAAGTTCTATCCCTGTAGGATGTCACAGGAGGCCCTTTGTGTCTCTGGGTGCTGTCTGCTTCCAACACTTCCAAGGCAGAAGTCTTCCTGCTTGCCTGATAAAGGACAGATGTTTTAAAGCCAGGTTCCAGGACCTGCTGCTCCGTCGGTCTCCCTGATGCCATCCAGCTCTCTCCCTTGTCCTCTTCCCACTCAAGTGGATTCTTCTGGATTCTTCAGAGAGCTTGGAGTCCGGGCTTTGCTTGACATCAACCCAGGCACCCAGTCGCACCCCCTGGATGTGAATCATGGTGTAATGACTCATTGAATCAGTTAAGTAAGGCTTAGTCTCTACTGTTCTTGTCCCTGGGATGTCCCCATCAGAGAGGCTAATTCTCGATTCTCTCTGGGGTGTTGTTAGTGCCACACAGGTTCGTCCCTAGAAGACAACAATGATGATAGTGACAGACCTCACAAATTTAGCTCGCGTGTGTGTATTTATGGTTTCTTCAAATTTATTTCAGGATTGTGTGTATGTGTGTGCATGTTTGTGTATATCTCTATCTGTCTCTGTTTGTACCTAACTTCTGGACTAGCTCAATATTCACTATGATGTGGTCCATGGTAGCCTCTAACTCAGAGCAAATCTCCTGTCGCAGTTTCTGGTTTCCAGAGCCACCACTCGTAGCTAGCTACTATATTCCGAGAATGGTCTAGATACCAAATAAGTTTTATGTCAATATGGTACCAGAATTTATAGGGTCAGACCTGGAACCACTCGAACAAACTAGAATCAACCACCTGCCTTCGTAGGTGTTTTATTTGGGTTTATTTTGCTGCAGTGAAACACCATGACCAAAGCAAGTAAAGGGCTTACACTTCACTGTTCATCATCAAAGGAAATCAGGACAGGAACTCAAGCAGGGCAGGAACCTGGAGGCAGGAGCTGATGCAGAGGCCATGGAGGGGTGTTGCTTACTGGCTTGCTCACATGGCTTGTTTAGATTGCTTTCCTATAGAACCCAGGACACCAGCCAAGCATGGTAAGGTCTTGGCCTTGACTTCCCTCAGAACCAGGAAAAGGCGAGAACATGTTTCTAAGACTCCTCCTCCACGTGGCTGGAGCGTTTGTAGTCCACAGTTCCTACAAACCTGGTCTGTTGAGTGACTTTTCAACTTGATCTTGTCACATCGGAGCATCTAGCTGACGGTTGTAGGGTTGCTGTGCATGTGCACATATGTGTGTGTGTGTGTGCTGGATTTCAGTGACTCCATTGAGTCCGTGTGACAGTTAGCATCCCCTTTGTGTTTCCCCCTAGGGAGAAAGGGATGAGGCTCACGTAATCCCAGGTCGGCACCTTGTACTTTCTGCTATGAATGATGCACGGCCTTGGAGTCACCCATTTCCCCTCTGCCAGACTAAAAATACGATGGGTCTGGGGCAAGTTTCATGGGCCACTGGTCACTGTGCCCTCTGGGAGTTGTAGTCCAATGAGGTCCAGGTCCTCAGACCTCTGGGCTACGTCTCAGACTTTGCTCAACTTTGAGCAAGTTGCATTCCGGAAGCATCATGGGAAAATGTGAGCCCCAGGATTGTAAACCCTCCATTTGGACTGTAGGTGCTTTCGAAAAAAAAATGCCTGGCAGTGGTGGTGCACACCTTTAATCCCAGCACCCAGGAGGCAGAGACAAGCAGATTTCTGTGAGTTCAAGGCCAGCCTGGTCTACAGAGCGAGTTCTAGGACAGGCTCCAAAGCTACAGAGAAACCCTGTCTTGAAGAACAAAAAACAAAAAGAAAGAAACAAAGACGAAAGAAAGCAAAATAAATAAAAACAATACCTTCACCTCTCCTATGGCCGAGGTTCCTAGATGTCTAGGGAACTTAACTCCAGATGGGTGCGTCAGGCAGATGGGAGGGCTGGCGGCGACACAGAGCACAGTGCTTTTTGTGTTTGTGATGACATTCAGAGTTATAAGCCAGTCCATTATTTCCCAGATAGTATCCTGCACTCACTGAATGCTATAGAGAATTCAGTTTATATATATGTTTATGCATAGGCTTCTAGAGGAGACCGTAGCTTTGGGCTCAGTGTTAATAATTGGCAGATTCATTCTGGAGCAGTGTATACAGATGGGTTGCGAAGGACAATCCTTTTTATTATATGACATTAACTTTCTTTTATGCCATTTGTTAGGTCAGCTCCCTGGCAGTGGGGTCAGCTGCGTCACGGAGGAAATGAGCCTCAGAAGTGGAAGAGAGGCTGTAATGTGATAAAGCTTATCGAGCCCACTGATTTCTACTGACTGGCAGAAACCTGTCAAAGATGGGGTGCAGAAATGTCTCAGTGACAAGGGCTCCTAAAGGCTGAGTGTCTCATGAGAGGGCTCAGTGGGTAAAGGCACTTGCTGCTAACCTGAGTTCAGTATCCTAGGACGCACGTGGTGGAAGGAGAGAATGGACACCTTCAGGTTGTCCTCTGACCTCCACAGGTGCACCCTTATGTGTGTGCACACAACACACCCAAAATAAATGGATACATGTTAAGCAACAAGAAAGGCTGAGTGGTGATGCTTTGACCAAAGTTCAGGACTCTTCCGACACCTTTGGGAGAAAGTGTAGGGTAAGTTTCGTGTTTATGTCCTCTAACTCAGGAGGCCAGCTTCCCTATCCAGTGGTCACCCTGGAAAGGGCTTTTGACCCATTGTGTGGCTCAAGGGACCTCGGTCACAGCAGCCCCACAGCGTGCTATGTAAGTCAGAGCCCCAGAATCCCTTGCCTGCTGGAGAGCACTCACTCACACCAAGATGCCTCCTGTTCATCCGCCGCCGCCTGTGATTGTGGCTCACGTTCTTCAGATCGTGACAGCGAGGCACCCGCCTTGGCACCCGTCTCCTGTCATCTCCCTCCTCTGCAGAGTGCAGATACCAACAACAGCCTCCACGGGATTTTGAGATCATTTATAAAAAAATCCTCTTTCCAGAGCCAGCCAGGCAGGATGTGATGGTTGTTATGGTGATGTTTGTCTTCTGCCTCCCTGCTGACTGACAGTCCTTTGTAAGGTCTCCTGTCTGGCTCACCCCTGTGCTCCTCCACACCCTTCTCTGTGTCCTAGCTGATGGGATAGCTGCGTGACAATAATGTCCCTAGCTCAGCGTGAGTCAGAGGCAGAAGCCCTAAAAATCTTAGCTTCACGACAGAGTGTTCGAGAAACCTACAGATCCCTTTGGTATCAGGTTTAGGTAAGGCCACTACTGTTTCACTTACAATACCACATTGCACACAGTTGTGTATATGGGGGAGCAAAGGGTGGTCACTAAGCACGTGTTTGCTAATGGTTTGTAGCATCATGTCACTTTGGAGTAAAGTAGAAAAAGAGCTCAAATCACAGGCTTCACTTGCCCATCAACTTGGGAAGATAAGCCTCTGAGGCAAGAATAAGGGCATAAGATACAGAAGCAGTAAAACAGCCAGACCCCATGCAGTGGGATTTGTCCCTGGAGGCTTCCCAGCACCAAATAGATCTGATCTTGAGAGCCCAAGTGTGTCTGCCCATCCCCTGGGGAGTAGTCACCAGGCGAGCTCTCAGGTCCCATGACTTGTTGGTGGAAGCTCCACATCCTTCCGGCAGAGTATCTGATGTCATTAGAGGATGTAGGTGGACTTAAGCCCCTGAGTCGCTGAGGTTTTGTGTTGGTTATGCAACAGAATTTTAAATTTATTAACTTTTTGGGGGGGGGAGTGTGTGAGTATACTGGGGATTGAAGTCAGGTTCTCAGGCTTGGTGGCAAGAAACTTTATGTACTGAGCCATCTCCCTGGCCCAACAGAGGCTTTTGTTAATGCGGTCTGAGTTTGAGAACGGTTTAGGGGGTTTAGGGGAAAGCTGTGAGGTTAGCACAGAGCTCCCAGCTCCCTGCTATGTGTACCTCCCATTACTGTGCTGTGCTTGTCAAAACTCGTGAACCAATGTCAGCGTGTTGCCGTGAAGCCCAGGCTTCCTTTCCTGTTCCGGGTACCATGTTGCCACAGGTTGCCATGGCTCCCGGGGGTGTGGCTGCAGCGGTTTCTGATGTTCTTTGCGTTTGCTCATCTTGGTGTCTGTCAGGTGTTTGGGTTCCTCAGCTGCGGTTTGTCTCCTGTGTTTCTCACGAACTGGCTGTGGTTTTAGGGTCTAAAAAGGAAGCTTGGGAGGGACAAAGACATTCTTGTCATATTACATAGAGCAGCCAGTCTCAATCTGTGGGCTGCGACTTCTTTGGGGGTGGCATATCAGATATTCTGCATATCAGATATTTACATTATGATTCATAATAGCAAAACAACAGTTATGAAGTAGCAATAAAATAACTTTATGGTTGGGGGGGTCACCACAACGTGAGGAACTGTATTAAAGGGTTGCAGCATTAGGAAGGTTGAGACCCACTGATGGAGAGGGTGCCCTCCTGCCCCGTGTGGGTTATCACTGTTTTTGGTGACTTTTGCTGTACCAGATGCACCCGAGTTGTGCTCGCTGTCGTTGGATCCTGACTTCTGTCTTTCACCTGCATGGCGTCCATCAGATTTTCCTTCCCCTGTCTCTGTCCCACACACTCCAGGAGGAGGTCGCTGTAGTAAATAATCACCCCTAAGAACCACACTCAGGACTATATCTTCACTGTGCCTTACGTTTGTCCAGGACTTTCTGCATTCCAGGTCCTGCTGGTCCCCGCTGCGTTTCTGTCCACCTCCACATTCCCTTTGTGGGCACAGCCTTGGCTGGCCTCTGTAAATAGTGTGGGTTAATTGGTCAACTTTTTGGACCTTGGGGATCCGCTCCCCCAGTTTCTAGTGTCTGCCCTAGCTCACGTTGCAGCATCTGTCCCTGAGGAACCCTTGCTAGGTCTGCTTCCCAAGTTGCGAGCAACTGGAGCCTTGGAAGTTCACAGAGGGATTGACTGCAAACGCCTGAAGTTTGCGCTCACTCGTGCAGCCCACACAGCAACCGTGAACCAGCACCGCTCCGACCTCATTTCACAGATAACTAGAGTAGAGGTGTGAGCATTATAGCCGCGTGCGCGGGAGAGCCGCGGCGGGGGAGCCAGAGCTGTGCCCCTGCCCAGGTTGCCTAGTCATAGTGCATGGCAGAGCTGGATCACTGGGATTTTTTTTAATTAAAAAATTAATTTTTAAATTTATTATCACACGTACACATGAGCACGTGATGTGTAGGTATGTGGCTTCAGCATGTGTGTGGAGGTCAGAGGACAACTTTGAGGCATTAGCTTCTCCTGACTTTACATGGGTGCTGAAGATTGCACCTAGTTCACCAGGCCTGCTTGGCGAGCCCCTTTACCAGCCTAGCTATCTTGTTGGCTTCTGGGCAGTGGAATTTTGAAGGCGGGAATTATCTGTGCATTTCTTGGTGCTCTGATGTCGCACTTGTCACCCTGACCCTGTACAGGGAAAGGCTTGGGAGCATCATGGCTATGCATTTATGCCACCTGGCTGCTGTGGGACTCTAGGCTAGTGACATCTCTCTCTCTGGATCTGCAATGTGGGGTTATTGATATTGGTGACCCCGCTGGAGGCTTCAATAAAATAAGGCATGGAAAGCACCAACCTGATGTCTGGTGACTCCAAGTACAACCATATTAAAAACCAGGAAGTGCAGATAAGAAGGTTAACATGGCACCCTGAGGACAGTTAGTGCGGTAAAAGTGGAGATTGCCTCCTTCTCGGAGGACGCCCGCACAATCAGATGAGGTATGGGATACTCAGGTCAAAGCTGAAGTTGGCTACTGTAGAATGAGCTGAGGGCAAAGCTAAGGAGGGCAGTGCCGCACTTCGAGACTCTCCACCGAAATGGTACAGTGCACACCGCGGTGTCGGCCGAGAAGACTCACTGTCTTTGCAGGCTTTTTAACACTTATTTAAATTTGAGACTTGAGGTCATAAATGAAATCGTAAATAGGCTGCTGTTGGGTTGGCTTATGCGATTAAGAGTTTGTTTGTTCTTTGTGACAAGATCTCACTTTGTAGCTCAGGCTAGCCTCAAACACTACAGTCTTCCTGTCTCAGGCTTCCAAGTGCTGAGATTACAGGTGTGAGCCACCACATCCCTGCAACTTTTTGTTTTTGAAACTATAATTTAGGAGTCATGAAGAAATGGAGGTAGCATCTTAGACTTAGGGAGAAATGGTTTTTTTTTTAGTAATGTTATTAATTTCTAGACTTTCACATTTATCTTTACTTCTTTTAATAGCACTAGCAGGTGGCCTTGGGGAGAGCTGTGTTATTGTCTTGTGAAGAGAGAGTACTAGTTGGCACTTGTGTGTGTTGAGTTGGGGACCTGGACTTTAGATCTCAGGGCAGATTGCTGGTATGACCTGTGGCCCCTTTCCCGTCCTCATTAGCCTCCACCTGGGTGAGTTTCATTCACATTTATGCCTCAGCAAAATCAAATCAGTTGTCCATGTGTTTAGAGACCGTGGTGAGCAGTCGCCAGAGGGTAGAAACCATAGTGTTGGCAGATCCGGGAAGGGCCAAGCTCCAGCCGCTCGCCTCAGATGGCTTTGGTGAGCCAGGGAGCTATAATTTGCCCCAGTGCGGTCTTCACGTGTTTTCTCCTGGGAACACTGTGTATGTGCACGCGTGTGCGCTCCCTCTCATGAATGTTCCTGTGTGTGTTCCGTGAAGGAGTCTATGGAAAATGAGCTTTCTATCGAAGATGTGACTTCCCGAGTTAAGATTGAAGTCAGGTCAGAAAAACGCCATTTTCCCATCAGCTCTGCAGTGTTTAAATCACAAAAAGCAAAAGGCTTTTAGATCTCTTGTAGCCCGGATCTCCTGAAAGACCCACGTTCACGTGACCCTTAGGCTTTTTACTCCAGAGGATGTTTTCAAAATAAGAAAAAGTCATCAGGCCCAGAGACAGGGTCCAGACATCCTCTCAAAACACATAACACATGCAGGTTTCTGCGTGTTTGCATGTTTGTGTTGGCCCTGCTCATGGTAGCCCTGGAGATACAAAGATCCTTGAGGTGACCCGCACGGGACTGTGTCAACATCTTGTATCTGTGAGGTTAGCATTGATAAATGACAATCTGTCTTGATCTCTCTCTCTCTCTCTCTCTTTCTCTCTCTCTCTCTCTCTCTCTCTCTCTCTGTGTGTGTGTGTGTGTGTGTGTGTATGCAAGATCCTCTCCTTAAGTTGCTGTGGGGCTGGACATTCACTTCAGTGGTAAGGCACTTGCATGGCATGTCCAAGGCCCCTGGTTCCATCTTCAATACCAGAAGAAGGAGGAGGAGGAAGAAAAAAACACCATCGATAACAAAAATCTGGATTGTGTTCAGCTTGTCCTGCGATCTGTGTAGTTGTCTTGTTAGCAGTGGGTTCTCATGACAGTTCTTTACCTTCCTCATCTGATATGTACACAATGCTCTCTAACGGTTAAACATTCAAATGGAATTTTAGCTGTCACCTTTTGCTCAAATCATCTGGGCCCTGGGTGGGAATATTTACTCAGAATGCATCCATCTGGATTCCAGAGCCACCCCTTCCTGACTCCTTCCCCAGGGGACCTGGGAATGAGGGGAGAGAAGGGCTCTGAGTGTCCTGTTGTTTCTGGGCAGCTGGTCTGAGAGGCGTGGGCCCCAAGAGTGCAGACTGCCAGATGCCTGCTGGTAGGCCCTGAGGGATCACTGGGGGATGCTTGTTTCCTGTCTCCCCATTTCCATGTCCATTTTTGTTGTCAATATCTGGGTATCTAGGACCAAGCTGAGACTAATAGCTGACTTCGTCTTTCCTCGGGAGAAGTATGGTATGCTATTAAATACTAGATTAACAGCTGACTTCGTGTTTCCTCGGGAGAAGTTTGGTATGCCATTAAATACTAGGGCTGGTTCATTGTGCAAAGTGTTAGCTTTCCAGGGGGTTTGAGTCCCAGCACCCGCATGGCAGCTCACAACCATCTGTAACTCAAGTTTCAGGGGACCCAATGTCCTCTTGTGGCCTCCAAAGGAACCAGGTGCACACGTGGTTGCATAGACCTACATGCAGTCCAAACACCCGTACACATAAAATAAAAATAAAACAACAATAAAAAAACCCACATATGATTGTTGGAACAGTGTGCTTATTCCTCAAAAAATTAAGCACAAGATTATCCTAAGGGCTGGCATCCACTTCTCAGGCTTACATACAAACAGAGCGAGTGTCTAACTCCAAAAGCATGAACCGGAAGTGACTTATATACACGCATATTAAAACAGCATCATTCGCATGCTCAGGCTCTGAGCTCCATCCCAGTGCCCTATAAAACTGGCATGGGGGCATACCTGCAACCCCGGCATTCAGGAGGCAGAGGCGAGAGGATCAGTTCAAACTCATCTTTTGGCTACCTGGTACATTAAAGGCCTGGCTGGGATACATGAAACCCTGTCTCAGAAACAAAACCAAAAAGAATGTCTGCACATCCTGCCACGTGGGTAAGCTGCGAGGATGTCACGCTAAGCGAAATAAGCCAGACA
Source organism: Ondatra zibethicus (assembly GCA_004026605.1). NCBI lineage: Eukaryota > Metazoa > Chordata > Mammalia > Rodentia > Cricetidae > Ondatra > Ondatra zibethicus. Next base: position 12,030 of record PVIU01023858.1, on the reverse strand, counting down.
AAGGAAGGAGCGCGCTGCGCGTGATTCATGTCTTTGGTAATACTAGCACGGCCAGATTCACAAGCACAGAAAGGAGAGCGCTTTGAGAGAGGGGAAGTGGGGAGTTACTCTTTTATGGGTATGGTGGTTCATTTGGCCAAAAGCAGATGATTGTACAACAGTGTTTTTACATTTAATGTCACCCAAGTGTGCACTTCAAAATGAAAGCAGGTGGGGTCAGCAAGGTGGCTCAGTTTGTAACAGTGCCCCAAAGCCGGACAGCCCGAGTTTGATCTCCAAGCTGCCGATTTCCTCAACAAGTTCACAGACACCAATACACGCACCCACATGCTGTTATAAACCCAGACCACAAGCCTGGTGTGGTGGCGCACGCCTTTAATCCCAGCAGTCTGGAGGCAGAGGTGGGATCTTTGCGAGTTCCAGGCCAGCCTGGTCTACAGAGCGAGTTCCAGGACAGCCCAGGCTTGCAGAGAAACCCTGTCTCAGAAAACAAACAGACAGACCGTTTTGAGAAGGACACTTAGGGTGCTGGTATGTGCTCAAGTAAATCAGTGCAGAACCCAGAGCGCCCCCACCCCTGTCTTCTTGCATGGCATCTTTATTCTTGAAGTATTTGTGGCAAAACCGTGGTTCCTAGGCTAGGTGAGGGGGCGAGAGGAAAGGTTATTTTTCACTATTGGTGCCACTGGTGTTTGTACCAATATGCGTATTCACTAGCTATTAAAAAATAAAGCCTGTAGTCGCTGACTGTGAAGATACAAATACAAAATAAATCATATTGATAGACATAATTGCACATTCCTTTTGGAGCCATGGAAGAGGTTTTCCCCTGCAGAGCGTGGGAACCTCCCTACCTCTCAGTGACCGTAGTGAATCATGGGTGGCCAGCTGAACGGGAGACAGCGACACACAGAGACATGGTTCACCAGGAAGTTCACAGTCTTGTTTTTTCTGGGCAGGTATTTCTGGCAACATGCCATATCTTGCATGTGTGTCTCCACTTGCTTCTGACTCAGGGAGACGACTGGTCCTGTCATCGAAGTCTTTGATCCTGTCGGCATCTTTCCACTGAGGACTGTGGATATTTTCCCCTGAATTCCCTGACTCTTCCTGGCTGGGGAAGTATAAATCCAGGGTAATTACCCATTGAGTTGGCTCCTGCTTGGAGCTTGGTGTCTCAGTGGCATTGTGATGGGTAGTGATTGAAAATCATTTTGTGCCTCCCCCGCACCTCTTTCTCTGTGCCTTTCCTTCGCCTCATTCTGGCCACTGCTTAAGAACAATACCGAATCAGGAAAGATGGCTCCGTGTGCAGATCAGCCGCTGGACAAGCCCAGCAACCTGAGCTCTTATCCCTAGGACCCCACAAAAGCCAGACACAGTAGTACACGCGTCTGTAGTCCCGGGTCACCCCTACCAGGAGATGGGAGGCAAAGAGAGAATAGCCAGAAGCTGGAAGGGCATCTAAGCTGGAGAACCCAACAATGAGCAAAAAGAGGCCCTGTCTTAAACCAGGTGGAAGCGGAGGACTCTCTCTCTGACCTCCACGGGCACACCGTGGCATGGGCATTTGCAGACATGTGTAGAGGTATAGATGGTTGTTTTGTACTGTTTACTCTTTTGGGGGATCCGCCACCCAGCTCCCCAAAGGCCTGACCTTAGCTTGCCTTATTTCTAGCTTAGCTTTTCTTAATTATTACATCTACCTTTTGCCTCTGGGCTTTTACCTTTTCTTAATCTTCCTTCCCCTCTTACCCCGTGGCTGGCCCCTCGTGCCCTCCTCTTCTTGTTCTTGCTCTTTTTCCTCCTTTTCTTGCTCCTTGACCTCTCTTGAGCTTCCTCTGCTCCCACATTTCTCCTTCTATTTATTTCCTCTGCTGCCAGCCCCGCCTGTCCATTCTCCTGCCTCGCTACTGGCTGTTCAGCTCTTTATTAAACCAATCAGGGGTTTTAGACAGGCACAGTCACACAGGGTCCCAGAGTTAAACAAATGCAACATAAAAGAATGCAACCCATCTTTGAATCATTAGACAAATGTTCCACAGTACAAACAGATATAATACATCTTAAAATAATGTTCTACAACACACACACACAGACCATGACAACAGTAGTCAATACCAGTACAGTATATATGACTTTGAAGAAATTCTAAAGAGGGAGTTGGCTGACTGACTTACTGTGCACTCCTTTCTCAGAAAACAGCATACTTGAGCATATTTGAGAGGTGATATTCCACACAGCGATGAAATTCGAGCACTACTCACTGATGGAGAGAGAGGAGGGTGAGGAGAGCGTTGGCTGCTCCAGACTTAAACTGCCCGTGATGATCTGCAGTCCTGGTCCTGGTCCTCCCTGGAGTGAGAATGAATGTCCCCAGAGCCAGGGATATCTCTTCCCCCAATGCCTTGTTCTTTCCCTGCAGGGAGAAAGATAAGATCCAAGGCGAGTTCCTTACAAATTGAGCAACCAAAGTGGGGTTTTCGTTTTGCTTCCTCAAAGCTTCTTTGCATTGCTCCATGCTCTGAGGTTTCTTGAGGGGTTCCCTGTGGGTAGAGGCCACCCCCCCTGCCTGTGGCACAGTGAGCTGCTTCAGGGCATCTACAGAGCTACCTGCAAGCCAGGTTTGGGGGGGGGCAGGTGGAAACTAGTGTCATGACCCTTGGTCTTGCTCACTTTACTGTATTCCTCTGTGAAGCTTGTTCAGGTGAGTGTTGTGATGGACAGGGGTGGAGGTGGGGGGAATTCATTGCTGTTGAGCTGGTTTTCCCTGAGCTGGGAACACTGGGAGTCAAGCACCTTCCCCTTACCTGCTCCCTAAGCGTCCATATAGGGGAAGAGATCTTAGCCAACTCTGGCTGCAGTAGAAACTTAGGAGGCCAGAAGCCTGGGTGGGTTCCGGTGAGGCTGCTCTTCCTGCTTGTAGACAGCCATTCTGTCTTCTCATGTGGAACTAGCTCCAGCCTGCTTCGGGGTCTGTTGTCCATGACCCTGACTCGTTCCTGACAACTCCACCATCACCACCTATTCACCTCCTAACCTACAGGCTCCCCCTCCTGTTCCTCCCACCCCATTGGGGATTCCAACTAAGGCTATGGGGAGAGACTGTCCCAGATGAGGACTTCGTGGTTAAGCAGCCAGTTCAAGGTCATGAGATTCTAGGCTGTGGATTCTGTTTCTCATTATTTTGGATGGGTTGGGGCTAATCAGTGGGTTGGACTTTTCTTCCTCTTGTTCTGAGCTTACATAATAAAGATGCCCTGGGCAGCCCAGAATGCCCTGGGGAAATCCTGGATTTTGCTTTAATCCATATTCAAAGGGATGAGGGGAGGGAGGATGGAGACCGGAATCTTGAAAGGGTTTGTGGTCTCTTACCTGTGCCGCACCTGGTGATGAGAGGGAAATTCCCAAGACAGGCTGCTTCCCCCATTAGTGCCTGTGGCTGCCTTGGTCCATCCACCTCCTTTCTTCCTTGGACAAAACCCAAACAAAGCAAAAAATGAAAGTCCAAAATCAAAAGGCAAATGGAGTGGTGATGGGACCTGCTGTGTGTGTGTTCCCCGGGATGGCCGGGGCTTGCTCAGAGCATCAGCCCAGACTTGCCAGGGCAAATCGAGTCCCCAGCTGCACCTTCTGGGACTTCATCCATCAAAGCATCATTTAAGTGGAACTTGAACTTCTAGGCCAGACATTGTTTTCGTTTATTTTATTTTTTTTAAAGAACTTACCTTTTCTATTAAAAAAACATAAATAATACGTTGCTCAAGTCCTTTGGCTACTTAAGCCAATACTTTTTTTTTCTCTAGCCAGATCTAGGGGCAATGCCAGTTTATAGCAGGACGCCAGTAAAGGTTGGGGTTTCCTTTGATGGCGGAGCAGCTGGGAAAGGCACAGACGGTAAGATCTTCCCAGGCAGTGGGTGCAGTAAAGAGAAACGCAAGTCCAAAAGGGAGGTGTGCAGTTACACAGGCAGATGGGCCAAGGAGATGGTCTGGCTGCCAAGTGGATGGGAGCCCTGGTCTTCAGGTTTTCAAGTGGAGAATTGGAACAGGAAGGAGCCAGGCTCTGGCCTGCTGGCGCCAGGGGCACCGAGATTTTTTTTTTTCCGTTCAGGTTGGACAGTCTGAGAGCTGAGATGAGTGCATGGGAGTGTTTCCCCTGCCAGCTAGCAAATACTAGCACCTGACTGCGTCTGTGTTGCAAGTGGGCAGGAGGGCATAGGCAAATGATCAAATGTCTCCCTTATTCTTGGAGTAATGAACAATCTTAGCGTGAATGGTGACTGCAGAGACCAGAGGTTCCTACAGGCGGGTACAGGTCTGAGGAGGACTCTAAGCGCCCCCAGGCCAGCATTACCGGCTTTCACATGCTCGGGTTGTATCCCAGCTGTTCAAGCTTGATGGCTGTAAGCACATCGTTGAATCATCTCTGGATTTCATTTCCATATCTGTAAAAGGCGAGTAGCTGAGTATGTGTCTCATGCAGTCATTATGTGGATTGAATTGTTCCCAGATGAAAAGAGAAAGCCCTCTCTGCTCCTGCTTCTGCGTGCAGGGCAAAGTCCTGTAGTTGCTATGGGAAGAGTTGATAGGCACTGGGACTGTCGGGATCCTTGCTGATGCTGGGGCCAAACTTTTTATCTCCTCCTTGGAGTAGTCTCAGTGGGTAGCCCAGGTGGGCTTGGAACTCACCATGTAGCCGAGGTTACCCTTGAATGCGGTCCCTCCTACTCAAGGCTCCCAGGGTTACAGGCTTGGACCACCATGCCTGGCTAGACTTTCTTGACTGAACCACTGATGGTTCACTGTCTGTTCCTTATAACCTACGCGTCTCAATGCTGCGGTGCTGATAGGGTTTGAACTCTCTGAAGGCTCGCTAACCATGCCATTCCCCTGCAGACCTTCGGATGCACGGCACACAGTAGATCCTCCATGATTTTTTTTTGAGGGGACTATGGGTAGTTGAAAGGGGGAGCAAGCGAGTAGAGGTGGATGTGGTGGCAGGTGTTTTAAAACTAGCTCTCCAGGGAAAAAAAATCTGCTTTTTTTTAATGCCAGTTTTGCCAATTTTCATGGTGTAAATATCTCTACCGTGACTGATTTCAAGCAAGCAATGTGATTGTATTGTGCTCGGTGTTGGGATGCAGTACATACGGTAGTTCTTGTGAGCTAGGACAAGCCAGGTCCTGCTTACTCCTGATGGGATGAAGGCATAAGCGGGAAGGAAGAGTCAGTCCACTGGACAGTTATGATGACAATGGCGACCACGGAGTTTACTGAGAGCTTGGATTCTGTTCTGCTTCCCTCCTAGTATTCCGCTGGCCAGAAGTGGATCCCCTGACCTTTGCTAACTGCAAGGAAAGTTTGTAAACAGGGAGCGACAGTGCCATGACTTGGTTAGACCCTCAGTGTGTCATCGCTCAGGATAGGACCCCTTGTGTCCCTGAACACAAGCAGATCCCTGCTAGCCAAGGAAAGGGCTGTTGCTTGAGCAACCGAGAATCTAAAAAGGCCCAACTGTCCATAGGCGGTTTTTCAACCTCAAAATTGCCTTTCCAGCCAAGCTAAGGAGTCCCACTGTTAACCAATGTGATGAAACCTCCACCTGCCTTCCTCCGTTTCCGTGGCTTCCACTGCCTTCCTCCATTTCCGTGGCTTCCACTGCCTTCCTCCATTTCCGTGGCTTCCACTGCCTTCCTCCGTTTCCGTGGCTTCCCCTGTAGGCAGGGTAAACAGACCTGGCCCCTGAGAATGGCCCGTTTTCTAGCGCAGACAGATCCCAGCTGCAGTGATGAGGGAGGCAGGAAGAAGGGACTACAAGCAGTTTGGCAGAACAGGATTGCAGCAAGCATCCAGAAACACAAACACGGGCATTCCTTGTGCAGATTGGCCAATTGTGGCCTGGCTTGGGCCATCCCACCTGCCTCCTGGGTGGGAGCTGCTTGTGGCCAGAGTGAGGAGCGGAGGATAAGAGGGTAGGGCGCCTCCTGTGTAACCTCTCCCTGAAGGTCATCCCCCTGCATGAGCTTCTGGGGCTGCTCACAGCTCAGCCAGTTCTGATAACTTTCCCAAAGAAGTAGAATAAAAGGAAACGTGGAAATTGGGACGAGTATGGAAGAGGAATGGGTTACCTTGTCCTGAGGGCGGTCCCATGGTCTTAGCATCAACCAGAATTTTGTAGATTTTACACTCAGTGGCCTTTCTTGAGAAACCAAAGAAGTGATTGGTGAGTTTGGCCCCGTTAGAAACACAATGAAGGAAGAAGCTGCAGAAGAACTGAAGTGGGGGACAGAGGCTCTGCCAGAGGGGGTAGCGATGCTCTGAGCTTTCTCCCGCTGGAGGTGGGAGCCGTTTACACTGGAAGACGCCCTCTGTGTTCAAGTACACACTGCAGCCGAGAGGAGCTATGATCAAGAGGCCACACTGCAAAGCCACTGCAAGCTGGACGTTGGGAGCCAGAGTATAGCCCCCTTTGACCCTTAGAGCTGTTTGTCAAACCCAGTTTGAAGGTGTTCTCACGGCCGCTCTGAAGCACAGGTTGGAGGTGACCATCCTTGTGAATGCCTCTACCTTTTCCTCCACCGCCCGTGTCCCCACACGGACTTGACATAACACATAACTTTGTGTTGTATGTACAGGTTTTCAGTCTGGCCAGATAGTTTGATCTTTATGCAGACCTTGAAGTGCTTGCCAATTCTGTGGCTGTTGTCCTGTTCACCCAGGCTGGAGGGAGATGGGGCGTGAGTTTTTCTTCGAGGATCGGGTTGTGGACTTCCTAGGTTCTGCAGGCTCCAGGGTCTCTGCAGTGGTGTCGCAACTGTAGCTGTACGTCAGAGAGCAAACGTGGAAGATGCTGTCCAGGGATGCTGTTTGCAGACGCAGGCAGCAGGGAAGATCGGCCCTCAGGCCACTGTTTGTCGCCCTTGGCGTCTAGCGGTTGTAGGCGGAATGGAATATTGATCATAACGTGTTGTGAATTTCAGTACCTTGCTTTGCTGAAAGATACATCTCTGTCTGAAGTCAGAATTGGGAGCTAGAGGGACAGCATACCCTTTCTCCCATGATAATGAGCTAGGCAAGGGGTAAAGGAGACAGAGAAGGTTTTTGTGTATGTGTGTGTTATGTGTATACGCCTGATGGCTCGCCCTTTGGTTTCTCTGTTATTGTAGCGGGCATCTTTTATGGTGGCATCTGGCTGAAGTTTAGCTCGCCCTGAGTCTTTACTAGGGCCTTACTTCCCCAGTTTCTTCTTTCTAACAATCTGAGGGGAAAAAGAAAGAAGAGAAGAGAAAGTGAATGCTCATGGTCTCCAGCTGAGACAAGCTCTAGCTGATTTCTTAGGAGCTTTTAGGCTCTGGTCTTATTCAAAGGCACCTACTCCAGCTCCCTCCATATGTGGTCTGTTTTCCAAGGCTGTGGCCATGGCTCTAGCTACCTATTCTAGCTCTGTAGTGTGGGGCGCTCTCCTGTAGCCTGTCCTGTAGAGCCTAGACTGTCATGGCTCTGTTACAAAAGGAAAGTACTTTCCAGTTTTGCAAATGGGATTTCCCAGAGGAAGTGTGTGATCAGGGTGACAGGTCTTAGGCCCCGTTGCAGAGGTCAAGGTCACCAAGCACTGGTAGCGTTCTTCTAGATGGGGGAGGGGGATGCTGCAAGGCGGGCTGTCCTTCCCCCAGCATCCTGTGGCTGCCTGCTTTCAGAACCGTGAAATGGGCAATGCCGTGTGAGTCAGGAAGCTTCAGGAGCTAGAAGTGCTGCTCCTGTAGCTGGGATGCCCAGATTCAATCAATCTTATGTCTCACAAAAGGGCCGAGCTTCACGCCCTCCTCCTCCTTGGCCCGCGCCGCCGCCTTGCCAGTGTGATGCAGCCAGGCTTGAGGAAGAGGCAGGATTTACATATTCTGCTAATCTCGGCTGTCTGATTCCTCAAAGTGATCCGGTGGTGGGGGAGACCTAGCAAGTGAGAAGAGTATTTTTAACCACGCTCTGTAGGGTTGATAGCCACTTAGGGACTTGTAATGGAACCTGGAGGTTCATGGGAGGCTGCGGGGAAGCCATGAGGGCTGGAACAGCTCAGGCTGGGAGCTCTTGGGTGTTGAACAGCTGAGGGGCCATTTGATGCTGAAGGAGACCCATTTTCTCCTTCGCCTTCTGATAGCTGCCAGTCAGCGGCTTCATGGGGTATCAAACTGACATCTTGCCTGTCTGGTACAGGGCCCCCCCCGACTTCTGGTTGTTAAAAGAGGTTAGAGTTGAAAACCTGCTATGCAAAGCATTTGTTCGCTCACTCATTCATTCATTCAACAAGCATTCATTCATTCAACAAGCAGGGGCGAGAGTGTGTCTAACTTTGTTACGGAGTGCCTGCCTCAAAGGGCCGTCTGCTAAGCGGTGGATGCTAGGTAGGTGGATCTGGGGTTGGCTGAGCCTCAGCATCTCTAAGTTGCTCCTGCAGGTGCTGCTGCTGCTGCTCCCAGCGGCCACACGTGAGTCACAAGACCTGAGATGTCATGCCACTTTGGTGTGGTAAAATGAAAATAGGGGTTCTTGCCTTAGGCCTTGCTCCCCCATTCCCCGCACGCTCTCCCACTGGCTTTTTGCTTAGCTTTCTTTTTTTCATTCATATCTCAGAACTGCCAATGCCCCAGAAAAACTTTTCTTTCCAAATTTAAAGTAGGTAGCTCCCCAATGGCCTGTTTTGTTTTGTTAACTTTTCTCAGTGTTTGGCTGTTTATTTATTTATTTTATTATCATTCTGTTGATGTTGCTATAACAAAATCCCTGAGACTGGGTAACTTATAAAGACGTTTATGCAGGTCATGGTTCTGGAGGCTGAATCCAAGAGCACGCAGTGCCAGCCGGCACGTGACGATGGCAAAGGCCTTCCTGCCTGATAAGTCACATGGTTGAACGGAGGAAGCCTGCCAGCTTCTGCGTTCATTCCTGCCAGCATTATTTGATCTGCTAGAGACCTCACTAGAGGCCAATGGGATGGAGCCACTCCATCCCGGGCTTTTATCTTCCAAGATTTCAAGCCAAATAAGTGACTTTTCCTGAGGTAGTCAGCTCCAGATATCCTGTTAAGGTAACAGCAAACAAAGCAGCGCAGATGCTCGGTCTGTCCACTGTCCACTGTTCCTTACAGAACCAGAGGAAACGGGGGGCTTGAGGCAGCACTGGGCTTTGGGGTGGGCTGAGGTGGGGTCTCTAGACTAATAGAAAACCCAGATCCTGACTGATTAGATGGCTCATCAGGCAGGTCAAGGTGTCTGCTCTTACACCTGACAACCTGAATTTGATCCTTGGGACCCACATGACAGAAGGAGAGAACCTACTTCCCAGAGCTGTCACCCTGATGTACAGGTGTGGGCGTGGCATGTGCATGTCCACACTGATACATGCAAGCATATATACACATACATGTAATGAATGCATGCAGTAAAAAAAGAGAAATCAGTAGATGTATGGGGTGGAACGGGAGCCACAGGAATGGAACGATGGAAAAAATAAAGGGAAAATCTGATTTCTGAACGGTGTTTTTGACGTAATAGACAAAGACGGAGGACTCAGAGCAACAGCTGATTTGAATCTTGGCCTAATTGCTCCCAGCCAATGAGCTCTGGAAGGGGTTACTCAGCCACCCTGAGTCCCCTGCAGCTGTGCGGGAGAGCCTGGGTTCTATCTCAAGCTGTGACAGATAGCATTAAACCGCCTGTCTTCCCCAGAGCCAGCTCTCACTCCACTGAACAGCTTGTCCCTCAGGCAGATGGAGCTGGCAGGAAGCCTGTCCTTCCGAGCTACAGGTGGAGCGCTGGCGGTCCCACAGAGACAGCCTCTGGGAGTCTACTCCCCAGCTGCTGTCTGGGTAGGGGGGCCTGATGGGCAGGAAAGGGTGTGTGTGTGTGTGTGTGTGTGTGTGTGTGTGTGTGTGTGTGTGTGTGTGTGTGTGTGTGTGTGTGTGTGTGTGTGTGTGTGTGGTGTGTGTGTGTCTCTAGTGTGAGCTGAGGGCGGGGAATCCCGGGGATGGGGGTTGGGGTAAAACTCTGCCACAGACAGAAACTAGAGCCCTTGACAGCACTCACTGGTGGCTCCACTCACTGGGATCCCAGTGCTGCCGAGGCTGGGGGATGGACACAAGATGGGTTTTGCAAGGGACAAGAAAGGCCTTCCTGAAAGACGGGGCTCAAGACAGGGTCTCAGGTAACCCGGGGTGGCTTCAGATTTGCCATTAACCGAGGATGACTTTGAACTTCCTTTAATTTTTTAAAAAAAAATTATGTGAAGCCGGGCGGTGGTGGCGCACGCCTTTAAGCCCAGCGTGGATCTCTGTGAGTTCGAGTCCAGCCGGGTTACAAGAGCTAGTTCCAGGACAGGCTCCAAAGCTACAGAGAAACCCTGTCTCGAAAAACCAAAAAAAAAAAAATTGTGTGTGTGTGTGTGTGTTCTGGCACACCTGCCCAAAGAGGCCAGAAGAAGACATCAGGTCCCCTTGGAGCTAGTGTTGCAGACAGTTGTGAGCCATCCAGTGTGGGTGCTGGGATCCGAACTTGGGTCCTCTGGAAGAGGAACAGGTGCTCTGAACCACTGAGCCATGCCTCCAGCCCCTGCCTTGAACTTCTAATCTCTCTGCATTTACCTCACAAACGCTGGGGTTATGTCCAGTGCTGTCACAACTGGAGGTGTGGAGGCCAGAAGTGTGTGGTGGCGGCAGCAGAACGTGGGTGGTGGGTGTGGGCAAGAGGGCCCGGAACCCTTGTGAGGGTTATGTGGAGGTTTAGAAGTGAGGTAAGCAAGACCTGCCCTGGACCACCTGGCAGAGCTGAGGTGACTTCAAAGGACTTCCGTGGTGGAGTGGGTGGAGCTTCTTCTGGAAGGAAGGGGGGGCATCTTTTGTGCAGGGCATAGAGAGTTCACAGAGTGAAGAAGCTGGTTCACCCTTCCAAGGAAGGAGTGGAGATCAGGGGGCAAGAGAAGTGTAGGACCCAGGTCACACCATCTGGGGACTCTGGGCTCTTCTTCCAGATGCTTCCCAGGGAGTTACGTGGATCCGTTTCTCTTGAAGCATTCTCCCGCTCTAAGTCCAGCTTCTGGGGTTCCAGCTCAGTGCAGACTGCCCTCGTGGACTCGTGGGGGAGGTTGGTCATACGTGGAGAAAGGCTGTCAAAAGGAGGTTTCCCTTTTGACAGGGAGGGGATGTCAGGGCAGGGACAGCCAATGTGGAGGCCAGAGCTGACTTCATCCAGGCTACCTTGGGGCCAGCTTTGATGAGCCTTGGGAACCTTCTCTGGGGGCTGTAGCCACTGCTCTTGTAGATACCCCTGCAAGCATTCCTTGCCAGTATTTCAGTCTCTGCCTTCACAAAGTGCCCCTGGGCCTCTGCACCTTCTCCAGCATCCGTGGTAAATAGAGTGGGAGAGATGTGCTCCAATGGTGGCCGTGCCAGGCTAGGCATACGGACCCCTTGTAACTTCAGAGACATCTTAGGACCACGCTTCTGAAGTCCCTTCCTTATCCCCTCTTCTGCTCTTGTCATGATGGTTTATTTTTCAAGGAGAAGATGGAGGAGCCAAGGGTTCCCAGCAGAGAAGCCAGGCTGTCATTTCCTCCAGAGTGGGGGCTCCATGGCTCGCCCCCGAAGATGGCAGGAGGAGCTCTGTTGTGTGGTTGTCCTTCGGGCTCTTCAGATGGAAATGCCTGGCTCCTTGTCCTTGGGTTCCAGATGATTCAAGGCTTCTCTGTGGGCGACTCTTCTTCAGATGAGTAGTTAGTCACGAACCCGTCATAACATGCGGGGACGTTCTCCAGCCAGGCTTCTGGCTGGGACCAGATCTGGTGGCGGTAGGCCCGAGCCCCGAATCCTGTGTCCTCAGAGGGAGGCAGGAGTTGGCGGTTCTTTAGTATCAGGGAAGTGGCCTGCTGGGCTTCGGTGATGCTGTGGACACCCTCTCGCTTAGAGATTCCAACACCTGCGGTGCTTGCTCTCTGAACTGTGTGCTCAAGGACAGCAGCGTAAGCTGTGTGTGTGTGTGTG
>PVIU01023857.1:0-26601 GCA_004026605.1 Ondatra zibethicus | reverse complement strand
TAAAAAAATGGAGCACAGACCTAAACAGAGAACTCTCAACAGAGGAATCTAAAATGGCAGAAAGACACTTAAGGAAATGTTCAACATCCTTAGTCATCAGAGAAATGCAAATCAAAACAACTCTGAGATTCCATCTTACACCTGTAAGAATGGCCAAGATCAAAAACACTGATGACAACTTATGCTGGAGAGGTTGTGGAGAAAAGGGAACACTTTTGCATTGCTGGTGGGAATGCAAGCTGGTACAACCCCTATGGATGTCAGTGTGGCGATTTCTCAGAAAATTAGGAAACAACCTTCCTCAAGACCCAGTAATACCACTTTTGGGTATATATCCAAAGGATGCTCAATCGTGCCACAAGGACATGTGCTCAACTACGTTCATAGCAGTTTTATTTGTCATAGCCAGAAACTGGAAACAACCTAAATGCCCTTCTACTGAAGAATGGATAAAAAAAATGTGGTACATTTACACAATGGAGTACTACATAGCAGAAAAAAATAACGACAGCCTAAATTTTGCAGGAAAATGGATGGAACTAGAAAGCATTATTTTGAGTGAGGTAACTCAGACACAGAAAGACAATTATCACATGTACTCACTCATAGGTGGTTTTTAAACATAAGGCAAAGAAAATCATCTTACAAACCACAATCCCAGAGAATTTAGACAACAATATGGACACTAAGAGAGACCTACATAGATATAATCTAAGTGGGAAGTAGAAAGTATAAAAAGACAAGATCTCCTGAATAATTTGGGAGCATGGGGACCTTGGGGGAGGGTTGAGGGAGGGAGGAGAGTGGCAGGGAGGGGAGCAGAGAAAAATAAAAAAAAATTTTAAAAATTAAAAAAAAGAGAGAATGGATATGGAAACAGGATCCAGCCTTCTGCTGTTTACAAGAAACACACCTCAACCTCAAAGACAGACACCACCTCAGAGTAAAGGGTTGAGAAAAGGTTTTCCAAGCAAATGGACCTAAGAAACAGGCATGTGTGGCTATACTAATATCTAACAAAATTGATTTCAAACTAAAACCAGTCAGAAGAGATAGAGAAGGACACTTTATACTCACAACAGGAATAATTCATCAAGATGAAGTCTCAATCCTGACTATCTATGCCTCTAATATAAAAGCATCCACATGTGTAAAAGAAACTTTATTAGAACTCAAATCACACATCAAACTCCACACACTAATAGTAGGAGACTTCAACACTCCTCTCTCACCAATGTATAGGTCAAACAGACAGAAACTTAACAGAGAAATAAGAGAACTAACAGATGTCATGAATCAAATGGACTTAACAGACATCTATAGAACATTCCACCCAAACAGGAAAGAATATACCTTCTTCTCAGCACCTCAAGGAACCTTCTTGAAAATTGATCACATACTCGGTAAGAAAGCAAACATCCACAGATACAAAAAAATTGGAATAACCACCTATGTCTTACCAGATCACCATGGAGTAAAGCTAGAATTTAACAACAATTCCACTCCCAGAAAGCCTACAAACTCATGGAAACTAAACAGTCCACTACTGAATCACCCCTGGGTCAAGGAAGAAATAAAGAAAGAAATTAAAGCCATCCTTGAATTCAACGAAAATGAAGACACAACATACCAAACCTATGGGACACTATGAAAGCAGTGCTAAGAAGAAAGTTCATAGCACTAAGTGCCCACATAAAGAAAACAGAGAAAGCTCACATTAGAGACTTAACAGCACACTTGAAAACTCTAGAAAAAAAAGAAGCAGACTCACCCAAAAGGAGAAGAAGACAGGAAATAATCAAGTTGAGGGCTGAAATGAACAAAATAGAGACACAGAAAACAATCCAAAGAATCAATGAAACAAAGAGCTGGTTCTTTGAGAAAATCAACAAGATTGACAAACCCCTATCCAAACTAATCAAAAGGCAGAGAGAGAACACTCAATTAACAAGATCAGAAATGAAAAGGGGGACATAACAACAGACACTGAGGAAATTCAGAGAATCATGAGGTCTTACTACAAAAGCCTGTACTCCACAAAATTGGAAAATGTAAAAGAAATGGACAATCTTTTAGATAGATACCACCTACCAAAATTAAATCAAGACCAGGTGAACAATTTAAATAGACCTCTACGTCACGAGGAGATAGAATCTGTCGTCAAAAACCTTCCAACCAAAAATGCCCAGGACCAGATGACTTTAGTGCAGAATTCTACCAGACCTTCCAAGAAAAACTAATATCTATACTCCTTAATGTGTTCCACATAATAGAAACAGAAGAATCATTGCCAAACTCTTTTTATGAAACTACAGTTACCCTGATACCGAAACCACACAAAGACTCAACCAAGAATGAGAATTACAGACCAATCTCACTCAGGAATATCGATGCAAAAATTCTCAATAAAATACTGGCAAACAGAATCCAAGAACACATCCAAAAAGTTATCCATTATGATCAAGTAGGCTTCATCCCAGAGATGCAGGGCTGATTCAACATATGAAAATCTATCAGTGTAATCTATCATATAAATAAACTGAAAGAAAAAACCATGTGATCATTTCATTAGATGCAGAAAAAGCATTTGACAAAATTCAACACCCCTTTATGATTAAGGTCTTAGAGAGATTAGGGATACAAGGATCATATCTAAATATAATAAAAGTAATATATAGCAAGCCAACATCCAACATCAAATTAAATGGAGAGAAACTCAAAGCGATTCCACTAAAATCAGGAAAAAGACAAGGCTGTCCACTCTCTCCATATCTCTTCAATATAGTGCTTGAAGTTCTAGCAATAGCAATAAGACAACATAAGGAGATCAGGGGGATTTGAATTGGAAAGGAAGAAGTCAAACTTTCGTTATTTGCAGATGATATGATAGTGTACATAAATGACCCCAAAAACTCTACAGAGAAATCCTACAGCTGATAAATACCTTCAGTGATGTGGCAGGATAAAAGATCAACTCAAAAAATCAGTAGCCCTTCTATACACAAAGGATAAAGAAGCTGAGAGGGAAATTAGAGAAACATCACCTTTCACAATAGCCACAAATAGCATAAAGTATCTTGGGGTAACTCTAACCAAGGTTGTGAAAGATCTATTTGATAAGAACTTTAAGTCTTTGAAAAAGAAATGAAGAGGATATCAGAAAATGGAAGGATCTCCCATGCTCTTGGATTGGTAGGATCAACATAGTATAAATGGCAATTCTACCAAAGGCAATCTATAGATTCAATGCAATCCCCATCAAAATCCCAACACAATTCTTCACAGACCTTGAGAGAACAATAATCAACTTTATATGGAATAACAAAAAACCCAGGATAGCCAAAACAATCCCATACAATAAAGGAACTTCCAGAGGCATTACCATACCTGACATCAAACTCTATTACAGAGCCACAGTAATGAAAACACCTTGGTATTGGCATAAAAACAGAGACGTTGACCAATGTAATAGAATTGAAGACCTGGATATTAATCCACAAAACCTATGTACACCTGATTTTTGACAAAGAAGCTAAAATTATACAATGGAAGAATGAAAGCATCTTCAACAAATAGTGCTGGCATAACTGGATGTCAACCTGTAGGAGAATGAAAATAGATCCATATCTGTCACCATGCACAAAACTCAAGTCCAAATGGATTAAAGACCTCAATATAAATCCGATCACACTGAACCTGATACAAGGGAAGTAGCCTGCAATACATGGGCACAGGAGACCACTTCCTACATATAACCCCAGTAGCACAGACCATAAGAGCAACAATGAATAAATGGGACTTCCTGAAACTGAGAAGCTTCTGTAAAGCAAAGGACACAGTCATTAAGACAAAAAGGCCACCTACTGAATGAGAGAAGATCTCCACCAACCACACATCAGACAAAGGTCTGATCTCCAAAATATATAACGAACTCAAGAAACTAGACATTAAAATTCTAAATAACCCAATTAAAAAATAGGGTACTGAACTGAACAGAGAATTGTCAACAGAAGAATTTCAAATGGCCAAAAGGTACTTAAGGAGATGTTCTTCATCCTTAGCTATCAGGGAAATGCAAATCAAAACAACCTTGGATAACATCTTATACTTGTCAGAATGGCTAAAATAAAAAACACCAATGATAGCCTATGCTGGAGAGGATGTGGAGTAAGGGGAACACTCATCCATTGCTGGTGGGAATGCAAACTTGTGCAACCACTTTGGAAATCAGTGTGGCGGTTTCTCAGAAAACTACCTATCAGGATCCAGCAATACCACTCTTGGGAATATACCTAAGAGATGCCCAATCATACTACAAAAGCATTTGTTCAACTATGTTCATAGCAGCATTATTTATAATATCCAGGACCTGGGAACAACCTAGATCCCCTTCAATGGAAGAATGGATAAAGAAAGTGTGGCACATCTTCACATTAGAGTACTACTCAATGGTAAAAAAAAAATGACATCTTGAATTTTGCATGCAAATGGATGGTAGTAGAAAATATCATTCTGAGTGAGATAACCCAGACCCAAAAATATGAATATGGTATGTACTCACTCATTAGTGGATTCTAACCATAAACAAAGGACATCGAACCTATAGTTTGCGATCCTAGAGAACGTAAGCAATAAGGTGAACCCAAACAAAAACATATATAGATCCTGCTGGAAACTGGAAGCAGACAAGATCGCCAGGCAAAAGTTGGGAGCATGGGGATGGGATGGGGGAAGGGGAGAGGGGGAGAGAGAAGGGAGAAGGGGAGGGTTGGGAAGATTTTGAGGGAATGGGATGTTGAGATGGAGGAAGGACAGATGTGGGAGCAGGGAAGAAGATATCTTAATTAAGGGAGGCATTGAGGGCTTGGCAAGAGGCTTGACTCTAGACGGGCTCCCAGATGTCTACAGGAATGTCCCCAGCTAGGACCCTGGGCAGTGGAGTTGAGGGTGCCTGAACTGGCCTTGTCCCGTAGTCAGACTGATGACTATCTTGAATATCACCATAGAACCTTCGTCTGGCGACAGATGGAGATAGAGACAGAGACCCACATGGGAGCACTGGACTGAGCTCCCAAGGTCCAGTTGAAGAGCAGAAGGAGGGAGAATATGACCAAGGAAGTCAGGATCACGAGGGGTTGTTCCACCCACTGAGACAGTGTGCCTGAACTAATGGGAGCTCACCAAATCCAGCTGGACTGGGACTGAAAGAGCATGGGATGAAACTGGACCCTCTGAATGTGGCTCACAATTGAAGCAGACTGAGAAACTAATGATAATGGCCCTGGGTTTTGTCTCTTCTGCATGTTTTGGCTTTTTGGGATCCTATTCTACTTGGATGCATACCTTTATAAGCCTGGATGGAGGAGGGAGGGCCTTGAACTTCCCACAGGGCAGGATACCCTGCCCTCTCTTAGGATTGGAGTGGGAGAGGGGAGTGTGAATGAGGGAGTGGGAGGGAAGTGGGAGGAGGGGAGGAAGTGGAAATTTTGATTCTTATTATTTATAAAGTAATAAAAAATTATCAGAGAAAAAAAGAAAAAACAAAACAAAATAAAAAAACAAAACAGCAGCAGCAGCAACAACAAAAACAATAATAGCCCCACCAAATTGAAAAATCTAAAAGAAATGAACAAT
This sequence comes from Ondatra zibethicus, assembly GCA_004026605.1. Taxonomy (NCBI): domain Eukaryota; kingdom Metazoa; phylum Chordata; class Mammalia; order Rodentia; family Cricetidae; genus Ondatra; species Ondatra zibethicus. The sequence goes on along the minus strand of PVIU01023857.1, from coordinate 20,967 downwards.
TTTCTCAAAAGGTATCACTTACCAAAGTTGAACCAAGTTCAAGACTTATAATCCCTAATGAAATAGAAGCAGTCATTAAAATCTCCCCACTGCTCAAAAAAACCCAAAAACCAAAAAAAAAAACCCAAAAAAACCAACCAAACAAACAAACAAAAAAAAAAAAACAGGGCCAGATGCTTTTAGTGCAGAATCCAATAGATTTTCAAAGAAGAGTTAATGCCAATACTTCTTAAATTTTTCCACAAAATAGAAACAGAAGGAACACTGTCCAGTTTATTCTATGATGTCACAGTTACCTTGGCACTCAAACCACATAGAGACCCAACAAACAAAGAGAATTACAGACCAATCTCCCTTATGAACATAGACACAAAAATACTCAGCAAAATACTTGCAAACTGAATCCAAGAACACATCAAAAAGATCATCCAACATAGTCAAGTAGGCTTTCTCCCAGAGATGCAGGGATGGTTTAATAAATGAAAATCTGCCAATGCAATTCACCATATAAACAAACTGAAAGAAAAAAATATGATAATCTCATTAGATGCAGAAAAGTCCTTTGACAAAATCCAACACCTATTATGAATAGGTAAAATCCTGGGGAGATTAGGGGTACAAGGGACACACCTAAACATTATGAAAGCAGTTTACAGCAAGCCCAGAGACAACATCAGCATAAACTCAAAGCAATTCTACTAAACTCAGGAACAAGACAAGGCTGTCAATTCTATCTATACCTATTCAATAGTCTTAACTCTTTAAGTCTTAACTAGAGTAATAAGGCACCTGAAGGTGATCAAGAAGCTACAAATTGGAAAGGAGGAAGTCAAAGTATCTTTGTTTGCAGATGATATGATAGTATACACAAGTGACTCTAAAATTTCCACCAGGTATAAACACTTTCAGCAAAATTGTGGGATACAAGATTAACTCACAAAATCTGTAGCCCTCCTATATACTGCAGTGTGAATTCTAATTGGTCTTAATAATAAAAACCCAGAGTTAGATATTGGAGGTAAATGCTGAAAGAAGTAAAGGAGAAGTAAAGGAGCTAGCCACTAGAGAGACCTTTTACCTCTACTGATCCTCAGACCAAAGTGGGCTTGATTCTGTTTCCACAAATCCTCAGATTGCATGCAATGTGCTCCTACCTCCTCTTGCCTTATATTCCTCTCTCTGCCCAGCCATATCCCTTCCTGTCTTCACCTCCTGAGTGCTGGCACTAAAGGTGTGTGCCGCCACTGGCTGGCCTCTATGACTAACTATTGGCTAACTCCACACTCTGACCTTCAGGCAAGCTTTATTTGTTAGAGTATAAACAAAATATCACTACAATACACAAATGACAAATTGACTTAGAAAAATCAGGAGAACAAAAAAACCTTTCATGATAGCCTCAAGTAATATAAAATATCTTGGGATCACTCTAAACAAACAAGTGAAGGACTTGTATGATAAAATTTCAAGACTTTGAAGAAAGAAATTGAAGAAGATATCAGAAGATGGAAGGAGCTCCCATGCTAATGGATTGGTAGGATTAAAATAGTAAAGAAGGCCATCCTATGAAAAACAATCTACAGGTTCAAAACAATTCCCATCAAAATTCTAAGACAATTCCTTGCAGACCTTGAAAGGATAATTCTCACTTTCATAGGGCAAAAAAAAAAAAGCACTGACAGTAGTCAAATTTTTCTGTCCCACCTTCCAGCTCCCAAATAACCACACAGAGTCTTCTTATTAATTAGGAAAGCTTGGCTGATAGCTTAGGGTGGTTTCTAACCAGCTCTTATAACTTAAATTAACCCATTTCTATTAATTTACTATCTGCCTTGTGGCTTTATTACCTTTACTCTGTAATGCCCATGCTGTGTTCCTGATTCCTCCATGTCTGGCTGGTGACTCCCCCTTCTTCCAAGCATCCTCTGTGCCTGGAAATCCTGCCTAGCTTTTGGCCATTGAGCTTTTTATTAAATCAATCAGAGTGGCATATCTTTACCCAGTGTAATCAAATATCTTATAACACCAGATAACTAAAACAATTCTGAATGGTAAAATAACTGTGGAACATTTCACCATTCCATATTTTAAGTTTTACTACAAAGCTATGGTAATAAAAACTGCATTGTATTGGCATAAAAACAGACACACTGATCAGTGGAATCAAATTGAATATCCAGAAATAAATTTATACCCCTATGAACACCTGATTTTTGATAAAGAATCAAGAAATACATATTGGAAAAAAGACAACATTTTTAATAAGTGATGCTGGCCAAGCTGGATGTCTGCACACAGAACAATGCAAATAGATTCATACTGATCACCCTGCACAAAAGTCAACTCCAAATGGATCAAAGACTCCAACATAAAATCAGATATACTGAACCAAATAGACGAGAAAGTGGCAAATAGCTTTGAGCACATTGGCACAGGAGACCAGAACACCAGTAGTGCAGGCACGAAGATCAACAATCAATAAATGGGACCTCATGAAACTGAAAAAGTTTCTAGAGGGCAAAGGACACTGTCATTCAGGCAAAGAAAGCAACCTACAGAATGGGAAAAGATTTTTACCAAATCCATATCCATATAAAGGGCTAATATCCAAAATATATAAAGAACTCAAGAAACTAGATACTAAAAGACCAAATAATTCAATTAAAAGTGGAGTACAGATCTAAATAGAACATTCTCAGAAGAGGAAACTGAAATGGCTGAGAAATGTTCAACATCCTTACACAAGGGAAATGCAAAATAAAAACTACTTTAAGGTTCCATCTTATCCCTGTCTGAATGACTAAGAATAACAGCACAAGTTACAGCTCATGCTGATGAGGATATGGAGCAAGGGTAACAGTCCTCCATTGCTGCTTGGAGTGCAAACTTATACATCCACTTTGGAAATCAATATGGCAGTTTCTCATGAACAGGGAATCTGCCTCAAGACCCAGCAATAACGATCTTGGGCAAATGTCTTAGGGTTTTATTGCTGTGAAAAGACTCCATGACTATTACTATTATAAAGGAAAATATTTGGTTGGGAGTGGTTCTGAGGCTTAGTCCATTATCATCACAGCAAGAAGCTTGGTGGCATGCAGGAAGACATGGTGCTGAAGAGGAGCTGAAGAGTTTTACATCTGGATCTGGAGGCAGCAGGAAGAGATTGTGAGCCACTAGGGAGGTTTTAGCTTCTGAGACCTCAAAGCCACTAGTGATGTATCTTCCCTTAAAAAAGCCACACCTAGTCCAGCAAGGCCACACCTCCTAAAAGTGCCATGATCTATGGGCTTATGGGGACCTTTTTCTTTCAAACCATTACAGCATACAACTGAAGATGCTTCCATTTTACCACAGAGACCCTTGCTCAACCATGTTCACAAGGTACTCTGTTTATAATATCTGGAAATTTGAAACAACTTAGATGTCCTTCAACAGGTTAATGGATAAATAACATGTGTCAATTCACACAACAGAATATTTTTCAGCCATTAAAACACTGAAATTATGAAATTCACAGGTAAATAGATGGAACCGTTTATGTTTTGTTTTTTTGCTTTCAGGTGTTTTATTTTAGATTTATTTACTTCATTTCATGTGAATATTTTGCTCACATGTATGTCTGTGGACCATGTGGGTGCCTGCTGTTCTCAGAGGTCATTGAAACTGGAGTTACGGAGAGCTAGTGTGGGAAGTCCTTCTGTTTATCTGTTTCTTTTATTGGTTAATGAATAAAGAAGCTGGCTTGGCCTGTGATAGGGCAGAGTAGAGCTAGGTGGGGAAAACTAAACTGAATGCTGGGAGAAAGAAGGCAAAATGTCCTGTAGCTGCCAGAGGGAAAAGATGCAAGCTGCCAGCTGGAACTTTGCAGGTAGGCCACAAACCTTGTGGTAAAATATAAAATAATGGAAATGGGTTAATTTTATACGTAAGAGCTAGCTAGCAATATGCTTAAGCTATTGGCCAAACAGTATTGCAAATAATATAGTTTCTGTGTGATTATTTCATGGTCTGGGCAGCCAGGAACGAACAAGCAGCCTCCTACAACAGAGGGCTGCCATGCTGGTGCTGGGGATCGAACCTGGGTCCTCTGCAAGAACAAGTCCTTTTAACTATTGAACCATCTCTCCAGTACCTGCTTTTTTAATTGATTCTTTGTAATTTCACATCATGCACCCCAATCCCACTCACTTCCCAGTCCTTCCATATCCACCCTTCATCCTTGTAGCATACTCCAAAAGAAAATTTAAAAAATCATAAAAAACAAAACAAAACAAACAACAAAAAACCCTATATCACTGCTCTGTCTCCCCAACACCTCTTTATTCGTCTTAGTGGCATTGAGATCTGCGGTATATCATGCAGTATAACATTTTGTCCAATCAGCTTTATTGCAAATGTTCATTGAAAAGAGTCCTTGGTCTGGTTCAAGGCCCCTTGTCTCTGGCACACCATCATTACTGAGCCCTCATTGGAACTCCTCTCAGATATCCCGCTGTTACCCCCGGCCATGGAGATTCTGTGGCTATCATTCTGCAGGACCAGTTGCTTCACAGGCTCCAGCAGTTCATCCGGTAGAGGTTAGAGTGGGCCAACCCAAAGATGCGGATGTGGGCCTGGGGAGTAGCTGAGTTGCTCAGTCTTGGAGGTTGTGGGATGTTTTGATCATATTCTGACACTCCTGAGACTGACAATAACTTTATTTTGAATCAGAGGGCAGAGCTAGTTACCAGCTGACCAAAATTAGCCATATAGGTTTTGGAGGACCAAAGATATATAGAGAGACTCAGGAAATAGTAGGGTGTGGCTTAGAAAGATTCTTGACCTTTAAGGATAGAGGAAGAAGAGAAAGGGGAGGTCACTGGGAGCTTCTTTTCTGCTTCTCTGATCAATTAGTTTCTTACACCGATAACTGACTCCTGAGATTTTATTGATAAAGAAAGAATAATTAGATAAGCACTTTACCTGGCACTGGGACTGACACCCACAGGTGAGGGGCAGAGCCAGTGCTTCAATCCCAATGCCATTGGGGCCAGCTCTCCCATGCCCATGGTGAGGGATGGATCCATCTCTCCCATGTGTTGAGGCCAGCTCTCCCACATCCATGGTGAGGGGTGGATCCATCTCTCCCATGTGTGGAGGCCACCTCTCCTGTACTAGTGTAGTTAGGGTCAGCTCTGTCTTGAGGGATGGGGCCAGCTTTGCTGCTTTAGTATCCAGCAAGAAGCAGGTTCACTCTCTTAGGGCCAGTGAAGGGCAGGACAGGCTCAGTATGAACCTTGAATTTCAACACACATTCCCCTGGACCCCTGTGAAAATACTACAGACATCAACACAGACCACAGCTGCAGAAGGACCATGAACCTAGATGTGGTTCTCAGCAGCAGCTCAGGCCTGGATGTCACCATGGTCCTGGTCAGTTTGGCCCCAATGGTAGCATGTTCCTCAGACAACAACATGGTCTCAGGTGACTGACCAGACCTTCAGCATCTGCATGGCTTTTGATGGTAACAGAGTCATACACCACACACACACACACACACACACACACACACACACACACACACACACACACACACACACACACACACACACCACAGCAGTTTAAGGCAATCTACAGATTCAATGCAATGCCCAGCAAAATCCCAGCAAAATTCTTCACAGACCTTGAAAGAACATTACTCAACTTCATATGGAAAAGCAAAAAACCCAGGGTAGCCAAAACAATCCTGTACAATAAAAGACCTTCTGGAGGCATCAAACTCTGCTACAGAGCTACAGTACTGAAAACAGCCTGGTATTTGCATAAGAACAGACAGGAGGATCAATGGAACTGAATCGAAGACCCAGATATTAATTCATATACCTTCAAACACCTGATTTTTGAAAAAGAAACAAAAGATATCAAATGGAAAAAAGAAAGCATATATAACAAATGGTGCTGGCCTAACTGGATATTAACATGTAGAAGCATGAAAATAGACACATATCTATCACCATGCACAAAACACAAGTCCAAATGGATCAAAGACCTCAACATAAAGCCAGCCACACTGAACCTTATAGAAGAGAAAGTGGGAAGTACACTTGAACGCATTGGCACAGAAGACGACTTTCTACATATAACCCCAGCAGCACAGACACTGAGAGAAACAATTAATAAATGAGACCTCTTAAAACTGAAAAGCTTCTGCAAAGCAAAGGACACAGTCAACAAGACAGAATGACAGCCTACCGAATGGGAAAGGACCTTCACTAACCCCACATCAGACAGAGGTCTGATCTGCAAAATATACAAAGATCTTAAGAAATTGACCATCAAAAGAACAAATAATCCAATAAAAAAATGGAGTACAGACCTAAACAGAGAACTCTCAACAGAGGAATCTAAAATGGCTGAAGGACACTTGAGGAAATGTTCAACATTCTTGGTCATCAGAGAAATGAAAATCAAAACAACTCTGAGATTCCATTTTACACCTGTAAGAATGGCCAAGATCAAAAGCACTGATGACAATTTATGCTGGAGAGGTTGTGGGGAAAAGGGAACACTTCTGCATTGCTGGAAATGCAAGCTGGTATAGTCCCTTTAGATATCAGTATGGTGATTTCTCAGAAAATTAGGAAACAACCTTCCTCAAGACCCAGTAATACTACTTTTGGGTACATATCCAAAGGATGCCCAATCATGCCACAAGGACATGTGCTCAACTATGTTCATAGCAGCATTATTTGTCATAGCCAGAACCTGGAAACAACCTAAATGCCCTTCTACTGAAGAATAGATAAAGAAAATGTGGTACATTTACACAATTGAGTACTATACAGCAGAAAAAATAACGACATCTTGAATTTTATAGGAAAATGGATGGAACTAGAAAACATTATTTTGAATGAGGTAACCCAGACACAGAAAGACAAGTATCACATGAACTGACTCATAGGTGGTTTCTTAAAGCAAAGAAAACCAGCCTACAAACCACAATCCCAGAGAACTTAGACAACAATGTGGACACTAAGAGAGACTTACATAGATATAATCTACATGGGAAGTAGAAAGTATAAAAAGACAAGATCTCCTGAGTAAATTTGGAGCATGGGAGCCTTGGGGGAGAATTGAAGTGGGGGAGAGGCAAGGAGGGGAGCAGAGAAAGATTTAGAGCTCAATAAAAATCAATTAAAGAAGATATGTCACTTGTAGTCAGAGAATGCTCAAGTGTGTGGTTGCAGGCATGCAAAAAGTCAGATCCACATGGGAAAAAACATCTAAACAGGTACAGTATGCTTGAAAATGTGCTTCAGTACAAAAAAAATGGGCATAGACAGTCATAGAATAATGAATAGTTTAAAAAATAAAATACATCTTTAAAGAAAGAAGAAAATAATAAAAATTAAGTAACATAAGGATGAAAAATACACAGAACACCTGGATCCTGTATGTTGCTTTGTTAACTTTAAATTCTTTGACTGCTGATGAACAAAAGACAAATGTTGCTAAGAGACACTGAATTGTAGAAAAATTTGCTAAACTAAAGCCACCTATATATTTTAAGAATATCTTAACTTCAGGATGAAAGTCAGGAAATATGTTGCACTGGGGGACAGGTTATGCCTTTCTTTCCACAGGAAACAAAAACTATAAATTCTTTCAAAACTAATAAAGATTAGATTTGACCAGGGGAGACCTTCTGGAAATCTTGACTACAGACATGAAGAAAGAAACCAAAAAGAACATATAAGACAGGTGATATATATACTGATCCCTCTACTATGGGAACAGCTCTGAGACTGGATGAAACATGATAAATCACTTTAGCTACAGAGTCCTCATGAAATTATTATATGCCATCCTTTCATATGACATGAATAGAGATTTATAGTTGGTTATATAGTCAAAAATTATTTATAAAGTTGACAGATTCATTTAACCTGCTCAAACAAGAACAGAAAATCAGCTTTAGTTGACTTGTTCACACCACACATTCCATACTTATGTTAATGCAGATATGTGTGCTACCTTTAAAAGTTTGTGTGTTTTCAGAAGAAGATTGAACAGACACCCATGAATACAAGTAGCCCAGATGATCTAACCTCTCACAATGCCTCTGCTGCAGTATCCTCAAAATTCTACAACCAGAACAGCTTTGGTACTGCTGGTTAAAACGGTCCAGTCTCACAGACTACTCTAGCCCAAACTACCTACATTTTCTCATCACACTGAGACTAGACTCTCCCAACACATGACCATTTTTCCAATTTTCTCAGCGTCCCTCAAAGATGCTATCACCCCCAGACAACAGGAAGCAGTCTAGAAAACATGATACCCATATTCTCAAGAGGCAGCATGGGTGGTTTTTGATAATTCAGTGGGTTGTGATTTAAGGGGGGTTGGCTACAAATTGTTATTACACATGGTCAGAAAAAATACTGAACAAAGATTGGCTTCAGAGATATCTTCCTGAAGATCGAAAGGGGGGATATAGTATAAATGCTGAGTAAAAGGGTGAATTGTTGAGTCTACTTTTGAACAACCACTAGTCTCAAATATTTTACGTTGCTATGGATTTTTGTATATTGATTCAAATTTCAGGTTATTTTTGTTAGAACATAGTTTTTATGTGTTTCCATTTTTGTTTAAGGTATTGTACCTATACAACTCATTTAAAGGTTATATAAAGTTTTAGTCTTTGAAAGCTATTTAGGGTAATAAATATAGGTTAATAGTCATCTATAACTATCAAACTTATAGTCATGTTAGCTATGTTTTCAAGGTCAAACATATATTTTAGATAGACAGGTGGTCTTCAAGCACTTTAGAAACCTACAGAAAATGGCAATTAAAATGTTTTAATAGCATAAGACTTTTCATGACAATGAGTCACATCCACTCCTGGCAGCACCAATCTACTTCAGATGAGATGATGGACATGGAAGAAGCTCCATATGGGGGTTGCTTTCTCTGTGTCAAAAGTTAGCCTCTGAGCAAGAAACTGCCCTTGTCTTGACTCCTGACAGCATGCAGTTCAAATTGAACACAAAAGAAAGCATCTGTTGAACTTTACCAAGGCAGAGTAGAACAGTTCTTCAGAACTTTTTTTTATTATTTTTTTTCTCTTCAGAACTTTTTATTTCACAGAAAAGTCTGTTAGATATTCTAGGCTTGTAGGTTGAAAATGGATAGCCCAATGTTACAGAGGAACTTTGGGTGACTGTCCAGGTGACTGTTTTGTCAGTTCTTTTAGCTTTGGAAGTGGCTTGCACTGCACTTCCTATTTACTATGGTAAGATCATATCCTTCTGGGGTCTTTGATAGAGTTGAAGACTAGGTAGTCAGTCATAGTTTTCTTTTTCTATTGTTTTTATTGAGCTAAATATTTTCTCCATTCTCCCCTCTCCTCCTTCTACTCTCTCCTGTGGTCCCCATGCTCCCAATTTACTCAGGAGATCTTGTCTTTTTCTACTTTCCATGTAGATTAGATCCATGTATATCTCTCTTAGGGTCCTCATTGTTGTCTAGGTTCTTTGGGATTGTGAACTGTAGGCTTTTTTTTTTTTGCTTTATACATGAAAGCCACTTACAAGTGAACACACATGATATTTGACTTTCTGGGTCTGGGTTTACCTTACTCAATATGATGTTTTCTAGGTCCATCCATTTGTCTGCAAATTTCAAGATGTTATTATTTTTTTCTGCTGTGTAGTACTCCATCGTGCAAATGTACCACATTTTCCTTATCCATTCTTGGGTCGAGGGACATTTAGGTTGTTTTCAGGTTCTGGCTATGACAAATAATGCTGCTATGAACATAGTTGAGCACATGTCCTTGTGGTACGATTGAGCATCCTTTGGATATAGCAAAAGTAGTATTTCTAGGTCTTGAGGAAGGTTGTTTTCTAATTTTCTGAGAAATCGCCACAGTGACATCCATAGGGGCCATAACAGTTTGCACTCCCACAAGCAAAGGAGGAGAATTCCCTTTTCCCCACAACCTCTCCAGCATAAGCTGTCATCAGTGCTTTTGATCTTGGCCATTCTTACAGGTGTAAGATGGAATCTCAGAGTTGTTTTGATTTTCATTTCTCTGATAACCAAGAATGTTGAACATTTTCTCAAGTGTCCTTCAGCCATTTTAGATTCCTTTGTTGAGAGTTCTCTGTTTAGGTCTGTACTCCATTTTTTATTGGATTATTTGTTCTTTTGATAACCATTTCTTTTAATTCTTTGTATATTTTGGTGATCAACCCTCTGTTTGATGTGGGGTTAGTGAAGATCTTCTTTTATTCTGTAGGCTGTCATTTTGGTCTTGTTGACTGTGTCTTTTGCTTTGCAGAAGCTTTTCAGTTTTAAGAGGTCTCATTTATTACTTGTTTCTCTCAGTGTCTGTGCTACTGGGGTTATGTTTAGGATGTGGTCTCCTGTGCCAATGCATTCAAGTGTACGTTCCCACTTTCTCTTCTGTGAAGTTCAATGCTGTTGGTTTTATGTTGAGGTCTTTGATCCATTTGAACTTGAGTTTTGTGCTTGGTGATAGATATGGATCTATTTTCATTCTCCTACATATTGATATCCACGTACCAGCACAGTTTATTGAATATGCTTTCTTTTTTCCATTTTATATTTTTTACTTCTTTTTCAAAAATCAGGTGTTCTTAGGTATGGATTGATATTTGGGTCTTTTATTTGGTTCCATTGGTTTTCCTGTGTGTTTTTATGCCAATTCTGTTTTTAGTACTGTAGTTCTGTAGTAGAGTTTGATTCAGGGATTGTGATGCCTCCAGAAGTTCCTTTATTGTGCAGGATAATTTTGGCTATCCTGAGTGCTTTGCTTTTCCATATGAAGTTGAGTATTGTTCTTTTGAGGTCTGAGAAGAATTTTTCTTCTATTTTGATGGGCAATATATTGAATCTGTAGATTGCTTTTGGTAAGGTTGCCAGTTTTACTATGTTAATTCTACCTATGCAAGAGCATGGGAGGTCTTTTCATTTTCTGGTCTACAATTTCTTTCTTCAAAGATTTAAAGTTCTTGTCGTACAAGTCTTCCACTTGTTTGGTTAGAGTTACTCTGAGATATTTTATGCTATTTGTGGCTATTGTAAAGGGTGATGTTTCTCTAATTTCTTTCTCAGCCCATTTATCATTTGTGTACAGGAGGGCTACTGATTTTTTTCAAGTTAATCTTGTATCCTGCTACATTATTGAAGGTGTTTATGAGTTGAAGAAGTTCCTTGTTAGAATTTTTGGTGTCGCTCATGTAAACTGTTATATCATCAGCAAATATTGAGAGTTTGACTTCTTCTTCTTTGATTTGTATTAGCTTGATTTCCTTTTGTTGTCTTATTTCTCTAGCTAGAACCTCAAGAACTATATTGAATATATATGGAGAGAGTGGAAAACTTTGTCTTGTTCCTGATTTCAGTGGGATCACTTTGAGTTTCTCTCAATTTAGCTTGATGTTGGTTGTTAGCTTGCTGTATATTGTCTTTATTATGTTTAGGTATGATACTTGTATCCCTGATCTCTCCAAGACCTTTATCATAAAGGAATATTGTAGTTTTTGAAGGCTTTTTCATCATCTAATGAGATGATTTTTTTTTCAGTTTATTTATATGATGGATTACATTGATAGATTTTCTTCTGTTGAACCATCCCTGCATCTCTGGGATGAAGCTGTCTTGATCATGGTGGACAATTTTTGATGTGTTCTTTTATTCGGTTTGCCAGTATTTTATTGAGTAATTTTTGCATCAGTGTTTATGAGTGAGATTGGTCTGTACTTCTCATTCTTAGTAATGTCTTTGTGTGGTTTGGGTATCAGGGTAATTGTAGCCTCATAGGAAGTGTTTGGCAATGTTCCTTCTGTCTCTATTGTGTGGAACAATTTGAGGATTATTGGTATTAGTTTTTCTTGAAACTCTTATAGAATTCTTCACTGAAACCATCTGGTTCTTTTTTTTTTTTTTGGTTGGGAGACTTTTAATGACTGTTTAAATTTCTTTAGCAGTTATAGGTCTATTTAATTTGCTTATCTGGTCTTGATTCAATTTTGGTAAGTGATATTTATCCAGAAAAATGTTCATTTCTTTAAGTTTTCCAATTTTGTGGAGTACAGGTTTTTGAAATATGACCTAATGATTCTCTGGATTTCTACCATGTCTGTTGTTATTTCCCCCTTTTCATTTCTGATTTTGTTAATTTATACAGACTCTTTCTGTCTTTTGGTTAGTTTGGATAAAGGTTTGTCTATTTTGTTGATTTTCTCAAAGAACCAACTCTTTGTCTCATTGATTCTTTGTATTGTTTTCTTTGTTTCTATTTTGTTGATTTCAGCTCCAAATTTGATTGTTTCCTGCCATCTCACCCTCCTGGGGGAGTTTGCTTCTTTTGTTCTAGAATTTTCAGATATTCTGTTAACTCACTAGTCTGGGATTTTTTTCAGCTTCTTTATATAGGCATTTAGTACTATGATATTTCCTTTTAACACTTCTTTCATTGTGTTCCATAAAATTGAATATATTGTGTAGTCATTTTCATTGAATTTTAGGAAATCTTAATTTTAAGCCATGGTGATCCAACAAGATAAATGAAGTTATTCCATTTTTTTTGTATCTGTTGAGGTTTACTTTGTTACCTAGTATGTGGTCAACTTTTGAGAAAGTTCCATGAGGTACTGAGAAGAAGGTATATTCTTTTATGTTTGGATGAAATGTTCTATAGATTCCTGTTAAGTCCATTTGAGTCATAACATCTGTTTGTTCCCTTATTTCTGTGTTTATTTTCTGACAGACCTTTTAAGTGATGAGAGTGGAGTGTTGAAGTCTCCCACTATTACTGTGTGGGGTTTAATGTGTGATTTAAGCTTTAGAAGTGTGTGTGTGTGTGTGTGTGTGTGTGTGTGTGTGTGTTTAATATATGAGGGTGCCCTTGTGTTTGGGGCATAGATGTTCAATATTAAGATTTCCTCTTGATGGATTTTTCCTGTGACTAATATGAAATGCTCTTATTTGTTTCTTTTTATTGGTCTTAGTTTGAAGTCTAATTTGTTAAATACCTGCTTGTTTCTTAGGTCCATTTGATTGGAATATTTTTTCCCAACCCTTTACTCTGAGACAATGTCTGTCTTTGAGGTTGAGATGCATTTCTTGTATGCAGAAGAGGGATGGATTCTGTTTTTGTATCCAGTCTGTTAGCCTTGTGCCTTTTTATGGGTGAGTTGAGCCCATTTACATTAAGGGATATTAATGACGTTTGATTGCTAGTTCCTGTTAGTTTAGTTTTAGATGTTGATGGTGTTATTGTGTGTTTTTCTCCCTTCTTTGGAATTTGCTGCTGTGAGATCATCTATTGTCTGTGTTTTTGTGGATGTAATCAACAGTCTCCTATTGTCTGTGTTTTTGTGGATGTAATCAACAGTTGGAGTTTTCCTTCTCTTAGTTTATGTAGCATTGGGTTTGTGGCTAGGTATTGGTGAAATCTAGTTTTGTCATGGAGTGTCTTGTTTTGTCCATCTATGGTGATTGAAAGTTTTGTTGGGTATATTAGTCTAGGCTGGCATCTGTGGTCTCTTAATGTCTATATAACACTTGACCAAGACCTTCTGTGCTTTTGAGTTGGACTTGTACTCCTTCTTCTATCCCTATTATTCTTAGGTTTGGTCTTTTCATGGTGTCCCATATTTCCTGGGTATTTTTCGTTAAGCTTTTGTTAGATTTAATGTTTTCTTTGACTGAAGAATCAATTTCCTCTATTGTATTTTCAGCTCTTATGATTCTCTCTTCCATCTCTTTTTCTGCTGTTTATGCTTGCATTTGTGGTTCATGATCATTTTCTCATAATTTCTATTTTTATAATTCCTTTGGTTTGTGTTTTCTTTCTTGTCTCTATTTCGGTTTTCAAATCTTGAATAATTTTTTTCCTTTGTTTGATTGATTTATCTTGGTTTTCTTTAAGGGATTTATTGATTTCTTCCAATTTTCTTGTTTGTCTTTTCCTCCATTTCTTTGAGGGATTTTTTTCATTTCCTTTTTTAGGGCCTCAAACTTTGTCCTAAAGTTATTTTTTAGGTCATTTTCTTCTGCTTCATCTATATTTGGTTGTTCATGTCTTGCTGTTGTAGGGCCCCTAGTTTTTATTGGTGTCGTGTTGTTCTTTATGGTGTTGAATATATTCTTACCTTGTTTACCCATGTTTTCCTCTTACTGGTGTAGTTGAGACTTTGTCTCTGGTGATAAATCTTTGAGGTACCAGTGGATCCAAGGCTCAGATGGTTGCTCCTTGTGGTAAAGTCAGTGCCATAGTTTCAGTAAACCTGGAGGTCACTCAGTGTTCTCAGAGGTTGCTCAGTGCTCTTGGGCACCACTCTGCAACCCCGGGGGTCATTCTGGCCTGCTCCCACGCTTGCTTGCTTCTGCTGAGATTGCTGCTTTGGGCCTGGTCCCACAGAGGTTGCTGACTCATGCCTGTTCTGGTGGAGGTGTCTGGCTCAAGGCTGTTCCTTTGGAGGTTGCACTCTGGCCCCAGGTAACAAGCAGGCCTCCCACATCAGCCTCTTCCTCACTGTCTTTTCTTCTTCAGTTCTACCTCTTTCCACAGCACATGACCCATTCTGCTTCTCTTCCTCTTATATTTATCCACCATGTCTTCATATTTCTGTTATATTTATCTTTAGCTAGACCAGGCTGGTCTGTTGCTATCTTCCACCTGCCCGGGCTGAGTGGCTGGAACAGTTATTTTATTTTTTATTTTTAAAAGTTTACATGTTTTATTTACTTCTTTATATTTCTCTCTTCTTATTCTTCGAGTCATTTATGTATATATTATGTCTTCCAGTTTAGTGTTTTTATCAGACCCTGAGTGGGCATACTATTGGTTGGGTACCTTTATCTATTTATTTCTTGGACTTATTCACTGCTTTTTGTTTTGTCATATCCTGATGTGTTAATTTTTGTTTTATCTTATTATATTTTATTATTATCCCTTAGAGACCTGTTTATTTTTAAAATGAGTGATAGGAGGGGGTAGATTTTAATGGGAGAAATTGGTAGTAGAGGGAAAGGAAACCATCATTAGATTCTATGAAAGAAAAAAATCATTTTACGGGCCCTTATCAACCCAGGGAAATCAGAAACAATCTGAGTGCTCAGTGTTTGGGTGAAAGCTTCACCCCAGCCCCTGGCACCCATCCTTGGAGTACCAATGGAGCAGAAAGCTTCATTTCAAGCCCCTCCCTTTGGGAGTTGCCTTGGTCTGAACTCCACCTCTGGGAAAGCCTGCCAAGTGCTGACCCCTCCCCAGGGAGGGTCAGGACCACTCCCACAGGCTATTTAGGTTGCCACCTAGAAAAGGAACACGCAGTCTCAGGGTTTTGCATGGTCTCCTCTACTCTCTTCCCCTTGCCATGTTTTCTCGGGCCACCCAGGAATGCTGCATTAGTTAAACATGGACATCTTTTATTCGGTCTAATTTGGTCTGATTGGAATTATTTGTGTCAGTGGAGAAGCTCGTCTTAAGAAATATACCTAACACTCAGACTCCATGAAAGTATTCAAATTAGCCAATTTTAAACCTACTAACCCTGGTTCAACTGTATTTCTCCATGGACACCACAAGGAAGTGTCTTGTCTCCTGAGCAATTATACTGCTTCCGCATGTTGCTGCTTTGGACATTCCAGTTCCTGTGGTGACTGTGAGGTTATAACAGAATTATTTTCTTTTTAAAAAATCGTTTAAATATTCTTTTTTTTAAAAAAAAAATAACATGAATTTACTGTTGATGGCAACCCTCTCCTGATTTGTTAGTGTCCCTGTACTTGAATAACAATGAAACTTCCACCTTTAAGATAAAAGATTCTGAGGCCCACTTGATGACATGCAGCCCAGGCAGGTGAAAGTCATCCACAGGCCACCCTGAGTTGTCACAGTTCAGGCTGGCTGGAGAGAACACAGGTTTGTCTGGTGCCACTAGGAGCAGGAAGTGAGTGATAACCATAGGCCAGGTTGGGTCTTCACAGTCCAGGCTGGCCGGAGACGTCTACAGACTCACCCGGTACTGAGGTCAGTGGAAGATACCCACAGGCCAGTCTGGCTCCTCATGGTCCAGGCTGGCTGAGAGCATCCACAGGCCTGCCTGGTACTATTATGATGAGCAAGTACATGGTGGAGAAATGGGAGAGAAAGAGAAGCATAATTGTTCATGTGCTATGGAAGGAGGCTGCACTGAAGAACCAAAGGTGGTGGGGAACCCGCGGATGGGGATATCCTGCTTGCCACCCAGGTTTGGGGTGATGTCTGGGCCCAGGCTGCTGCAATGGCCGTGTCTTGATCTGTGGTTCTACCCAAGATGGGGTCTGTGTTGACATCCGTGACTCATGTTGCTATCAATGGCCATAAGAATGTCAGGGGTCTGGGCCACCACCTGTGGCCATGTTGTTTTCCAAGGGCAGTGCCACCACTGGGGCCATGTTGATCTGAGCGGCTTGTGCTGCCACCCAAAGCCATAATGACTTTGGGGCCTGAGCTGCCACCAAGGGCCATATCTGGGTCCATTACTCTACTGCAGTCAGGGTCTATGTTGATGTCTGTGGCTCCTGTTGCCACCAAAGACTGTGCAAATACCCGGGGTCTGGTCAGCCACCTGAGATCATGTTGGTGTCCAAGGGATATGCTGCTTCTGTAGCCATACTGATGGCTGTGGCCTGCTCTGCCACTGGGGCCACGGTGACGTCTGGGCTTAAGCTGCTGCTGGAGAGTCATGTCTGGGTCCATGGTCCTGCTGCAGCCGGAGTCTGTGTTGTTATTCATGGCCTGTGTTATCACAGGGATCTGTAGGAACCATGTATGTTGGGAATGGGAATGCATTGGTACCTTCCCATCTCTTTCTTCAACTCTTATGTCTCATATGTCCACCAAGAATTGGTCTTCACGGAGCTTGCCGGGAACGACGCGAATGGGAGCGGGGTAGGTGGCTGTTGAGGAGAATTGCTCCTTGTTGGTGCTGGGAATGCCGAAGGCACCTGGGGAGGGGTCCCCTGGCCTTTCTCCCACGTGGAGTAGGGTTCCAGGATCCCAGGGCCACTGTTGTCTCACCTCCTATGTCCACCAAGTATTGGTCTCCACCGATAGATTTTCTTATGTTGAACCATCGCTGCATCTCTGGGATGAAGCTGACTTGATCATGGTGGATGAGTTTTTTGATGTGCTCTTTGATTCAGTTTGCCAATATTTTATTGAGTATTTTTGCATCAATGTTCATTAGAGAAATTGGTCTGTAATTCTCTTTCTTAGTTGTATCTTTGTGTGGTTTGGGTACCAGGGTAACTGTCACCTCATAAAGAGTTTGGCATTGTCTCTTCTGTTTCTATTATGTGAAATGATTTGAGGAGTAAAGGTGTTAGCTCTTCTTTGAAATTCTGGTAGAATTCTGCACTGAAACCATCTGGTCCTGGTGATTTTTAGTTGGGAGGCTTTTGATGACTGCAGGTTATAGGTCTATTTAAATTGTTCACCTGGTCTTGATTTAATTTTGTTTTGTAGTATCTATCCAGAAAATTTTCCATTTCTTTTACATTTTCCAATTTTGTGGAGTACAGGTTTTTGTAGTATAACCTAATGGTTCTCTGAATTTCCTCAGTATCTGTTTTATGTCCCTCTTTGCATTTCTGATTTTGTTAATTTGGATGTTTTCTCTCTGCCTTTCGATTAGTTTGGATAAGGGTTTGTCTATCCTGTTGATTTTCTCAAAGAATCACTCTTTGTCTCGTTGACTCTTTGTATTGTTTTCTTTATTTCTGTTTTATTGTTTTCTGGCCTCAATTTGATTATTTTCTGTCATCTACTCCCCCTGGGTGAATCTGCTTCCTTTTGTTCTAGAGATTTCAGGTGTGCTGTTAAGTCACTACTGTGAGATTTCTCCACTTTCTTTATGCAGGCACTTAATGCTATGAACTTTCTTCTTAGCACTGCTTTCTTAGTGTCCCTTAGGTTTGGGTACATTGTGCCTTCATTTTTGTTGATTTATAGGATGTCGTTAATTTCTCTCTTTATTTCTTCCTTGACCCAGGGGTGATTCAGTTGAATACTGTTCAATTCCCATGAGTATGTAAGCTTTCTGCAATTAGTGTTGTTGTTAGATTCTAACTTTAAACCCATGGTGATCTGATAAGATACAGGGTGTTATTCTAATTTTTTTTTTGTATCTGTTGAGGTTTGTTTTGTTCCTGAGTATGTGATCAATTCTAGAGAAGGTTCCATGAGGTGCTGAGAAGAAGGTATATTCTTTTGTGTTTGTGTGAAATGTTCTATAAATGTTCACACTCAGACCCTCAGTGGTCTCTGGCTTTGGCTCACTCACTCAGTGGTTACTCCTCTGTACATGTTCCTGTGGAGTTCGTTGTCTCAGGTCTGCTCTGGACCAGGTCACTGGCTCAGTCCTCTATAATACTCATCAGGTGGAACATCGAGCAAAGCAACATTTGGTTCTGCATTTTGTGAAAGTAGCAACTCTACACATTTCAAGACATGCTCTTCTGAGCCACAAGCAGAACATACAGTTTTCAAGATGGTGAACTTGTCCTTATCAAAGCTTGCATTAGTACCTCTGTCCAAAAGGAAGTGAACCATCTCTACATTGTCCACACTAGCCACATACATAAGAGGGGTCCGTCCATACCAGAAGCTGGAATCCACATTAATGCCAGAATCTAGGAGTTCCTTCACTAAGAAAATGTCATCAGTGGTCAGCGCTTTCTTAAAAGTTTTGTTCTTCAAGGGGTAACAACCTCTTTAATTTCTGAGACTACTGGTCCAGATATCCAATATCCCAGCCATCATCCTCACTATTGCTGTTCTCACCTTTGCCAGCCACTCAAGATTCTTTTTTAAATAAATAAAAAAAATAATAGAAAAAGCTGGAAAAATCTCTTAGAGGTGAATTAACAGAAAACCCTGAAAACTCTAGAAGGGAAAAAGAGGAAAACTCACACACACAAAGTATAGATATTGGGAAATAATCAAATTGAGGGCTGAAATCATCAAAATAGAAACAAAGAGAAGAACACAAAGAATCAATGAGGGAAAGAGCTGGTTCTTTGAGAAAATTAACAAGATTGACAACCTTTATCCAAACTAACCAAGAGGCAGAGACAGAACATCCAAATTAACAAAATCAGAAATGAAAACGGGGACATAACAGACACCGAAGAAATCCAGAGAATCATCAGGTTATAGTACAAAAACCTGTACTCCACCAAATTGGAAAATTCATAGGTAATGGGCAATTTGCTGGTAAATATCAATTACCAAAATTAAATCAAGACCAGATAAGCAACTTTAATAGATTTATAACTGCTAAGAAAATAGAAGTAGTCAGGAAAAGTTTCAAAGAAAAAAAGCCCAGGGCCTATGGTTTCCATTATAAACTATCATAAAATATCAACTGAAAGACCTGGATGACAAGAACTTTAAGTCTTTGCAGAATGAAACTGAAGAAGATATCAAAAAATGGCTATGATCATGGATAGGTAGGATTAACCTAGTAAAAATGCCAATCTTACCAAAAGCAATCTACATATTCAATGCAATCCCCATCAAAATGCCAGCACAATTTTTCAGAAACCTCAAAAGAAGAATACTAAATTTCATATGGAGAAATAAAAAACCCAGGATAGCCAGAACAATCCCGTACAATAAAGAAGCATCTGGAGGCATCACCATCCCTGACATCAAGCTCTACTACAGAGCTACAGTAATGAAAACAGTTTGGTATTGGCACAAAAACAGAAAGGTGGGCCAATGGAATCAAATCAAAGACTCTGATATTAACCCCCACACCTATGAACACCTGATTTTTGACAAAGAAGCTAAAAATATAAAATGGAAAAAAGAAAGCATATTCAACAACTGCTGTTGGTATAAGTGTATGCAGACTTGTAGAAGAATGAAAATAGATTCATATTTCTCATTATGCACAAAACTCAAGTCCAAATAGGTCAAAGACATCAACATAAATCCATTCACACTGAACCTCATAGAAGAGAAAATAGAAAGTAACCTTGAACACATTGGCACAGGAGACTACTTCTGAAATATAACAACAGTAGAACAGACACGAAGAGCACCAATTAAAAAATAGGTCTCCTTAAACCGAGAAGCTTCTGTAAAGCAAAGGACCTGATCAACAAGACAAAGTGACTACCTACAGAATGGGAAAAGATCTTCACCAACCCCACATATGACAGAGGGCTGATCTCCAAAACATATATAGAACTCAAGAAGCTAGACAACAAAATACCAAATAATCCAATTACAATATGGGGTACAGATTTTTTTCTGAGACAGGGTTTTCCTATAGCTTTGGAGACTACCTGGAATTGGTTCTTGTAGATTAGGCTGGCTTTGAACTCACAGACATCTGCCTGCCTCTGCCTCCCAGGTTCTGGGATTAAAGGCATGTGCTATCTGTGCCCAGCTGAGGTAGAGATCTAAACAGAGTTGGCCAGCTGGAGTACAGATTTAAACAAAGAATTCTCAAAAGAAGAATCTCAAATGGCTGAAAGACATTTAAGGAAATGCTCAACATCCTTATTCATCAGGGAAAACTAAATCAAACAACTCTGAGATGCCATCTTATACCTATCAGAATGGGTAAGACAAAAAACACTGATAACAGCTTATTCTGGAGAGGAAGTGGGGTAAGGGTAATCTCCTCCACTGCTGCTGGAAGTGCAAACTTGTACAGCCACTTTGGAAATCAGTATGGTGATTTCTCAGAATATTGGGAATCAACCTACCTCAGGATCCAGCAATACCACTCTTGGGAATATACCCAAGAGAAGTCCAATCATACTACAAAAGCATTTGTGCAACTATGTTCATAGCAGCATTGTTTGTAATAGGCAGAACCTGGAAACAACCTAGGTGCCCCTCAATGGAAGAATGGATCAAGAAAGTGTGGATTATATACTCATTAGAA
>PVIU01023856.1:0-26597 GCA_004026605.1 Ondatra zibethicus | reverse complement strand
TATAGAGACACATGGGTCCCTGAGTCCAGTATAGAGACAAATGGATCCCTGAGTTCTATATAGAGACACATGGGTTCCTGAGTCCAGTATAGAGACACGTGGATCCCTGAGTCCAGTATAGAGACAAATGGATCCCTGAGTTCTATATAGAGACACATGGGTTCCTGAGTCCAGTATAGAGACACGTGGATCCCTGAGTCCAGTATAGAGACAAATGGATCCCTGAGTTCTATATAGAGACACATGGGTCCCTGAGTCCAGTATAGAGACATGTGGATCTCTGAGTCCAGTATAGAGACAAATGGATCCCTGAGTTCTATATAGAGACATATGGATCCCTGAATCCAGTATAGAGACAAATGGATCCCTGAGTTCTATATAGAGACACATGGGTCCCTGAGTCCAATATAGAGAGACGTGGATCCCTGAGTACAGTATAGAGACATGTGGATCCCTGAGTTCTGTATAGAGAAAGAGGAGTTGCCAGACTGTTTTTCACAAGCATAGACTTGAACTGTTGTAGATTGTAGTGCAATAGGGCATGTTTAAGAGGCCAGGGGAACAGCACTGGTTCCACGAGGTTTTGAAGGGTTGCTTCTCTCTCTTGCCTCACACCAGTGTGTCTGAAAGGAATTTCAACAATTTGCCTGTGTTGACCACCTGGAGACCCCTGAGTTCCATGGTATACTTCTTGAGTCAGAACCACTGAGGATAGAGCTTTTAAACAACATCTTTCAAATGCCCCCCACTTAACGTCCAAAAACCACTGAAACAATTATTTGGATCTGCTGTAAGAGTTTTTCCTCTATACAGCACCAACTAAGGGGCCAGTGAGAAGATCCATTGAGTAAAGGAGCTTGCTACTAAACCCAGTGACCCAAGTTCACTCCCTGGAAAACACACAGTAGAAAAGAAAATTAACTCATGCAAGTTGTCACCTGATTTCCATAATTATGTCTCACACACACACAACTGTACAATGCCCAATAAGCCTCATATAGCACTTCTATTTTAACACACACACACACACACACACACACACGCTCGCACACACGCTCGCACATCTTCATGAGAATCCTGTATTGTATTACTACCCTATTTTACAAACAACTAAGAAGTTGACACACAAAATTTTAACCAACGTACCTCGTAGTCCTCATCTAACTACAAACCTTGGGATCTGAAATGGGATCTGTGAATTTTAAATCTGATGCTCTCTTTACAGCAGTTTATGCATTTGCTCTTATTAGTTATATGAAATTAGGTGATGTTGTTTTAGTCCAGGCCTTGGGGTCGGATCTTAATTGCAGGCCAAGTATGCAGGAGAAAATAAAAGGCCTTGAGAGCACAGGTCTCAAAAGTTCAAACCTATAAACCTTAAAGTTGATGGGGAATGTTGCCCCTTCAAGGCTTACAATAGTTCTTTTGTTCTTTGGAGGCAAATTACACAGGATATCCCGTACTGATGCAAATGTATCCCAGGCCTCTTCTCAGCATCTCAAGAAAATGGAGCACCCTTTGCTGTTCCTCACTATTCCTCTGTTTCTTTCTTCTTGCTCTGCCATTTCCTGTCTATTTATACTCCATCCCTAAAGGTGTAGAGAGAGGGTAAGAGCAGAGATGAAACTCAGTGAGTATTGGTGACTGGGCAGCTTTGTGAGAAAGTGTTGGCAACTATCACTTTCTATCAGACTTTGGAATTATTTGTGCTTCAATTACTTTTTTTATTTATGTGTCCTATAATCCTAATATAGGGGATATAAGCACTACATCACAGTATTGACCTAGCCTCTTAGCAGGCACATTGCTACTGGCTTGGTGCAATTGGCTATGATAAATCATGATGTTTTAAGACAGACACAGCACAAATTATCTTAAACTGACTTTGGTTTAGTCAAGAGCCAATGATCTAGGGTGTGAGTCTTGCAAGCCCTTTGTGCCTCTTCTGCATCATGACCCTGTCCTTCCCATTTTCCAGCTTTAAACTGTTCTGTCACTTCTCAGAATCTCCATCAGACAATATTTATGTAAAACTCTATTCAAGCTAATCTTTCTTCATGGCCATGGCTCTGGATGTCAGCATGATGAGAGAAAGGCAATCAAGAAGAATACTTTTGTCACTGCCTGAGATGAGCTGATGCCTTGGTGATGTAACACTTCTTAAGAAAGTCCCACATGACTCCTTGAGAAATTGCACTGCCAACAATTTTGATGTTGATGATGTCTATGTAAAGGAGCAATGAAAAGTTTGTGAGCAAGCACATGTATGAGAGTACACAATTGTACTGTCATAAATTAAATTAAATTGTATCAATTTAATGTGGGGATCATGAATAAGGACAGAAGTGAGCCATTCACAGAGTTTAATCCAAAGGGAAGAAAGCTTAACACACACACACACACACACACACACATATATATAAATATATTTTGCTCTTATTTCCCATATCATAAGATCATAAGATACTATTATAAATATTAACAGAGGTGAATACAGAATTTAATAAAAAATCTAAGTGGAAAAAAGTATATTTTAATTAAATTTTGACTCTTTGCTTTAAGGTCAAAAACTTAGAGCTTGCTTCAGCTACTTTGCAGAAGTGTGATATTTGAATCCTGTCATTTTCCAAGGCTTCCATTGAACCACTAGGTAAACCAAAGCAAACTATCTCAGTTCTTTGACCAAGTGCACAGCAAATTACACTGATAGATCAGCAAGATTAGAAAAACATCTTCAAGTCATCCAATAAAGAAGTCCAGCAGTTGAACATGTACGAAAGTCAAGGTTAGCACCTCCAATGGATCAGGTTGAGTCTCGTCTCTCCTTTCTCTACCTACTTTGTGGGGCCCTGGGCTCACTATAGACATGAAGTGATCAACATATGGACTGGGAAGTAAAGTCAAGGAAAGAAAGCCAGTACCCTTCAAACAGATACAAGAGGGACAAATTTCTTTCTCTCCCTTTCTGCCACATCCTTGAGTGATATCTCCTCTCCATCTGGACAAGATTAAGAGATTGGCCAAATCCTCTAACACATGCTGTTACCAATAGGCTAGAGTCACTGTGATATCACTGAACACATCTTATTGCTACATAACACAAAACCCACTTGCTGATATCCTTTGTATGTTAGTACAGACTAACGACATATGTCCAGCCCCTTCGGAAATGTCAGGCCTTCAGTATCCTCAGAGTATGGGGACCCTGATACATATCTTATTAGTCAGGATATGATATTATCTTGTGGAGCATGCAAATGAAGATGAATTGAGCAATCAGGCAGAAGTAATCCATTTCCTAGTGATGGATTCCTGGATGGAAATCTCCCCTCTTCACTTCTAGGGAGTTCTCTTCTTCCTGTGAGTTATTCTAAGGAGAAGCATAGGAATCATCCTGACTCAGGATCTATAACTAGCCTGGAAAAGAATTACCAAAATAAAAGAAGAGATCAGGGCAGAGACCAGCTCTGGCTAGCATCTAAAGACTCACAGTGAATAAGAAACCAAGCCCATTGTGAAGGAGTCCTTACTTGATACCCGGTGATTCATTTTTAGCCAGGTATATAAAAAAATTGAAATTACGAGACTCATACCACCATAAAGAAAACAGTAAGGAAAAAAGCAAAAGTTCCAACCCCCCCCAAAAGGAATATTTTCTACCTGTTCCAAGCCTACAGCCCAATCAAATAAAATGTAGTCCACACTGAATTTTTGCACCTTTATTGATTGTATTGTATTCCAAATCTATGCAAGATTTTTACCTTATTTTAAATAAGAAGCTGTATCATTATTTTCCAAAAGGTAGAAATAGCTTAGAAAAATAGACTATGATATTACTGACATAACCTGGAATTAATTTCAGACAAGTTGGGTTTTATACTTTTCTTGGTTAAAAAAATTCTATATTATTTCCTTATTTTATTAATCCATAAAATGGGGTAATAATTACCAACTTATTCAAAAACTCCTTGGCCAGCCCTGAAGAGATTATAATATTATAGGTTTTATGTCCCAGGGGCAACTCAGGAGTGAATAATCATCAAAGCCTTCAGCTCAGTATAAGAAAAATAATATCATGTGGACTTCACAGTGCATGATTTTATTAAATCTAGACTTCATGTCTCCATGGCAAGTGGATCCCCAAAGCCCAAGCAGCGAAAATGTTAGTGCTGCCTCTGAAAATATCTTCACAATATCTAAAAACCAGACCTTACCATCCACTGTCATCGCTTTACGGGGAGCTTAGGTGTGAGGACAGTCTGTTTTCTTTAAGATGTGCTATCCATCTTCCCCAGGCCCAGAAATTACACCCTAAATAATTAAAGTTACAATGCACCTGCACTGAGACTCCAGCTCAACCATTTTAATAGTGGAAATCTGGACAGTTCGTGAATGGAACTGAAAGCGGCCAGAATAGAATTCTCCTCTATTGTCCACTGGAGCCTGCTAGCTTGGAGTCATCTCCTTTATGGTTTTTCCTGATGTTTCCAGAAGAAAAATGAATCCACAACACCCTTATTCCTCAACACTCATTCTGATACCGATGGAGATAAGATGAGGCACAGTGTGTCTGCCTGACTCTGGGTTAATATGTGCAGTTAAATGCTGCTCTTGTACCAGGAATTCCAATTGACTCTGCAGCTCGCAGATGCAAAGGCCTGAGACATTAAACGAGCAAGGATTATGGATACCCTGCCTTGCAGGCCTTCTGTGAAACACTGGGGGATATGAAGGTGTTTGGTTCTTTCCTCTGCTCTCCCTCTAGAGGGGTGACTGAATCAGTGGATCACAGGCCAAGATTCCCCATTCACTGTCTTCTGCCCAGCTTCCCCACCTCCCTGGGATGTCTTTTTAGCTCTCTCCCAATATCTTTATACAAAACGTAATGTTCTACTTGTTTCTTGGATTTCCATCAGTGTAAAGAAGAGAGAAATGCATTGGGAATGCCCACTGAGAAATCAACAATTCAATCATTCACAAATGCACACCCACGTATAGGAATCATGACCTCCTCTTCTGGTACACCTTTGCTTCTGTGCCGAGAAAGGTCTTCTGTGCAGGACTGAGGGTTTTATTTTCAATTCCTTAGACAGTTATCTCTCCCAGGAAGACAGATCCTTGCCCTTTAAGGATGCCACAAAGAGTAAAACAGAGTCTGCTTAACTGGTGGCAAAATACTTGCTTTTGTCAAGAGTTCCCATTGCCTACCCACTTCTCAAGTGACTGTAAACAGAAGGGTCAAGGCAATCCATCTCATGAGAACTGTCTCTGGGATGTCATTTTCTTCATGCCAGTCTCCATGTGGATGCTCAGGCTCCTGCCGCAATGGTGCAAGGAACATGGGCTCTCTGTGGGTCGGAGGAAGCAGGGGTTGAGAAATGCAAGCTCAGTTAGAAGAGAGTCAAGTGCTTCCAGGATAGATCTGCCCTGAAATGCATCTTTTCTTAAGATTATACATGCGTGCACACACACACACACACACACACACACGCACGCACGCACGCACGCACGCACACACACGCTACTGTCTATGCAATCCTGACTGTCCTGGAACTCACTCTGTAGATCAGGCTGACCTCAAACAGAGATTCGCTTACCTCTGCCTCCCGAGTGCTGGGATTAAAGGCTTACGCCTCCATTCCTGGCTTCTCAAGTTATACTTTTATTATTTCTTTTGCTAGTATGCCAAACAATAGGTTTCGTTTGTATTTACGTAGATGTCATTTACTTATATGTATATGTTTTTATACCTTGCCAGTATTTGCCCACCAACACCTAGAGAGCACATATGAAAAAAAATGATACTGTCTTTCTTTCCCTGTTATCCTATTTTTCTTCTCTCCCCTTACACAATTCTCTTCCCCCCACACCTACCTCTACTTTCATGTCACTCATATATATTCATATGTGTGTGTGCATTTAAATACATATAAACACATGTGTGTGTATCTTTAAGCATGCCGCTCTCTTCTGCAGTTTGCACTCTAATTAGCATCTGGTTCTCCTTGTCCCCTCTGTGGGCTTTCTGCCTGCATCTGGAAATGTAAAGGGGACCAGTGGGGAAGGGAGCTGTCTGCTTGGCAAGCCAGCAGCAGGCCCTCTTTCTGTTCACAAAAGAGGCAGAGCAGAGTGAAGCAGATGCCTTCGTTCCATCTACTGAGGCAGGTTATTTTTTTCCATTTTGCACATTTTGTTCCTCTTGTGAATATGCTTTCAGAGGAGCCTGGAAACTTCTAGATGTGAAAATCATGTGGTGAAAACCAGATTTTTTTTTTTTTTTTTGCTAATAGAAATGTGACTTATTTGGCTTATTCTTCCCCTTCAAGATTTCCTTGCCAGACTCCCCTCTCCCCCCCCCCAAAAAAAAAGAAGGAAAAAAAAAGAATGACCGAGGCAAAATAAAAATCACAAAGAACATGCAATGCAGTGGTATTTTCTCTTGGCAACGATGCTGTAAATCCTGCTGAAATGACAACCAAGAACAAAGGGTTAGGACTCTAAGAAACCTGGTTGGCAAAGTAGCAGCAGAGGTCGCGAGAACGAATGCCAATTTAAAAAAAAACAAGTTCTAGAAGGGTGGGAGGCTCGAAAACTACATCTCATGCTGTGTCAAGTGCTTTGGGAAAGGCAAAGCCAACCAGTATGGCAAAGGTGCTATTTCTAAAATGCCATTCCATCACCTAACCTCTGGTGAGCAACCCTGGTCAGTCAGCAGTCATCAACAAGGGAGAATTTCCACTATCAGCCAAGACTACAACTCCTCGTTGACTCAGAAAACCAATAAAGCCTTTTAAATTAAGGTATGTGCATTTTTCAGGCATAAAACTATTATACCTATAATAGACTATAGTATGGTATAAACTTACATCTTACACACATCAGGAAAACCAAAGCGCTCATGTGATACACTTCCTTGCAATTCTTCATTCACTGTATTCAGAGCGATCAGAAGCCAAGGCCGCAGTATCTTGGGGTATTGCCCATATCAATGCAAAGGTGAGCCTTGGGAAAGTGAAGGGAGCTGACAAACGTTACATGGGCAGCAGGCTGAAGAGTTGGGTCTGGAGCAGAGGGCTCTGATGCCCAATCCGGGCTTCACAAACTAGCCCTCCCGAAGTATGGCTGAAAGGGACACTCCACTCCCTCTAGTAATCGAGGGTTCGTGTTGGTTTGTTGGTTTCAAACCTTGACCAACCCATACTGAAAACAGACTTAGAGATCAGGGCTTGAATTCTGGTTTTCAGCCCAAGTTTTATGGCAACCTCTTCTGTTTCTTAGGCAAGTTTTTCTGGATACCTCACCTTGTGTGGGAAGACTGTTCTGCCTTGCCTTCCCACACCTCTTATTTTTAAGACTACAGTCTGGAGTGGAAATCTTCCTCTTTCTCAAGTGAAGACAGGCAGCTGGCAGCTTTACGATTTTCCTCTTATCATTTTTTTTAGCATTTAACATTTTTAAACACACACAGTGTGCCACAACGATAGCATGCCACAGTCAGCATCTTACCATCCAAATTAGACACCAATAGATCTACATAAAAGTGGAAAACAGAGGCAGGGGGTGAATGGGAGAGGATGAAGCAAGGGAAAGTTGGCACAATACTCAGACCCTCACTGAGCTAAGAATTCAGAAATCATCCGATTTTAAGCCAAGTGATATGAAATCATCACTAATGAAATGTCATCCCCCCTCTCTCTCTCTCTCTCTCTCTCTCTCGCTATAGAACTTAGGGCACACCCTCTCGTGAACAGAGTTCTTCTAAATTCCCTTTCAGCTGCGTTTTCATCACCCCCAGTCCACACAGCCCCCCTCCCCGTGCACTTTCAGTTTGAACCCAGAGAGCCAGCAGGGAGGCCAGGGAATAAAAGTGTGGGGCAGTCTGCATGTCTAATTTCATGACAGACATGTGGTGAATCTAAAGGCCACCCCTGGAAGTATCTTTGATCTCTGGAGCCCTCTACACATTCTATTTCCCCTCCATAGGGTCAGGGCCTATGGGACACCCTCCCCCAGCCTCTGGGATTCCCCCCCCCCCGAATAACCCTCCCCTTTTTTCACGCCCACTGCTGCCCTTACACAAGATTTGGTTTTGCACTCATTCTCGCTCCCTCCATTGTGACTCTTTATCCTGTTAATTCTTTCTTGCTGTATGTATTCACCCCTCCAATTTGAGCTGGAAAGGGATCTATCCACAGCTACAGGGAAATACGTAAGCATAAAGCCAAACAGATTCATCAGACGAAGAACAGAATCAATAATTGAACACTTTAATGAACTAAGGCAAAAAATAAATATTTTAAGTGGCAACACTTCTAATAACCTCCTGTTCGTGAAGGTTGTCCACGATCTGCCCAGAGGGACCCTCCCAACACAGGGGAGGAACTGGGAGGATTGCCCAGAGTTCTTGTATTCTCAGATTTCATGGGCCACTTGGTTTTTCTCTTTTAACAAACAGCAAATAAAAACCATGAGCCCCCAGTGATAAGCATGAAGGAGGACAGGGAAATAATAAAAAGTACTTTCCCATCTTTGGAGGAACTCAGTTCAAATTGAGGATCTTTTCTACATGAAGTTCTAAGTCACACAGCATGCCTGGGACTGAATGAGAGGTGCAGGGACAGGGAGTGCAGAAAGCAGAGGCTCACAAGGAGGGAGTCCTGGGGTCATCTGCATGGCCCTAGCCCGACACCAGGAAGTAGCAAACATTGAACAGCACAGGAAAAGCCTTTCTTCAGCTTTCTTGCTTTTCTCCTACTTCCCCAAGGTTGCATTGTCTCCTCAATCTCTCCTCTTTCTTCTCAGGGACTAAATGGTTTAGTCCCGAGAGAGGAGGTATTAGCTCCACCAAGTAAAGGGTTTGCTATGGAAACTTTAGTCCAACCCTCAGTACCCACATAAAAAAAAAAACAAACAAAAAAAAACAACAAAAAAAAACAGGTCTTGATGAGTGACCACAATCTCAGAACTGGGAGGACTCCTGGAGCTCAACAGCCAGCTAACCTATCAAGTTCCAGACTTAATGAGAGACTCTGTTTGAAAAACATAGTGCCTTTGTAATGACACCTGAAGTTGACCTCTGTCCTCCACAAATGCATGCACCTGCAAACAAGAACATGTGTACATAATTGTGCGCGTGCACACACACACACCACAGTGATTTAATATTTGAACATTCTTTGGAAGTACAACTACATTTCAATTAAACTGGGTTCTAAATGGGAACTCTGCAAATCTCAGCTGCTGGGCAGCTGCATGAGCCAAGCTCTGCCAGAGAAGAGTAAGATGGGGAGATGGTCTCACATGTGGAAAACTGGCCTGGGTGAGACAACAGGAGAAGGCAGGGGTCACTTGCAGACAGTGGCACAGGTTTGGCAACTGTGAGAGAAGAGAGAGAAAGAAGGAGGCCACAAGCAGAGTTTGGAGAAAGATTCATCCAGATCATTATTAAGTCCTCTATTTAAAGGTCCCTGATGCAACTATGTTAGAACCGTTGCCATGCTCAGTTATTGACTAGTGCTGACTGTGGAGGTGTGGCTACCTCAGTGGACTCAGAAGCTTGAGCCATCTATCAATCATACTCCCACAGCCAATTAGAACTCCTCACCCTACCTACCTGACTCAGCTTCATTATGGACAAAGGAAACAGGAGTAAAGGATCCCTTGGTCTGCAAGCCACACAGTACTTAGCAGTGTTTTGTGCTAATAGGTACTGTCTGTACAAATACCAGGAAAAACACAGTGTGTGTGCGTTCCATATTAAACATTGCAGAATTCTTATGAGGCTAATTTTAGTAAAGCCTGTTCTACACACAAAATATTGAATCTTTGAAATACCGATATGGATGGTGAATACAGAATTCCAATGCAGCTCTGGTTCTAAAGCCCTATATAAATGACTTCTCAACTGGAGTGCTTCATAACATATTTAACTACTACCAAGTACTAAGTTGTCTGTACTATAATTTTCTAATCCTACACTGTTATAGAAAAAAAGCAGCTGCATCAGATTTTGCTTCCATACAGCAATGTGGTTGGGAGCAGAGACCTTACCTATAGCCATCATCCTTGTCTGTGAGGGACAAGGCTAATCCTTGCCAGTCTCTTCAGACTGTGGCTTCCTAGAGCAGCCATGCTAATGGAGTGTACTTCTTGGTGATGTGGAGATGATTTCTCAGAAGCTCACACACTCTGTAACCAGGACTCTAACCAGGACTCAGCAGCCAAGACCCAGCTCTTGATCACTTGTAGTGCTGAGGCAATAGCTGCAGTGAACCCCCTACCAAGCTCCCAAAGACTGATAATACAAGAGGCCAGGTATGGTTACCCATCTAAAGACATGTTAGAGTTCAATTCTAACCAAAGAGTGAAAAACCCAAACCAAGGATATGGATTTCTGTTGCACTGAGAAGGTATTAAAGCAGAAAACCAGCTTAGTTTAGTTCCAGAGAAAGTACAATGAAGTGTGAATATTAACATGCAGAATTGTGTCATCACTCATGGAGGACATTGTCCGAATACTGGGAGGTTTTCTCTTGAAAAGTCTAAGAGGCTGATGTCAAGTTTTACAGGCCTAAAATTCAACATTCTACATACCCTACCATTCAAATTTTCCATTTCCTCTTTTAGAATGGCCCCTTGATAGATACTTCACTATCAGTGTTTGGAAATGATCTCAAATGAAAAAGAAAGAAAGACAGAACAAAAGCTTCTGAGATCAGCCCCCTGCTAGCTTGAGAGAATAGACCTGGCAAGAAGATTGGCAGTGACAGCCACTACAAATCCAGGTAAACCGCTCGGGCTGCTTCCACATCCAGCTAAGGACAGGCAGGCTAATGTTAGCACACTCTCGTGTGTAAGGGCGTCTACTTTTCACTCTCAAGGGAGCATTCTCAGATGAAAATATATGGCAATGCTTTGTATAGCCGGTGTGTCTTCAACACGCCACCCTCAAACCATGCCCTTTGAGGAAAACAGTTCTTTTCTGTTTTTCACGAGGCAATTGATCGTGAGTAGATCTAAACTCAAAGGCTGCCAAATTTGCCTTATATAAGTTTGTCCCATCCACATATCAATGCTACTCATATGCTGGGCAATAGTTTCCAAGCTTTATCTCCCTAAATGCATTCTCATTTAAATCCCATAGTCTAGAGAGCTCAACAGTCACTCAGCACACATACACTGAGTGCCTACCTGGGACCACCAGTCACAGGGAGAAGAGCTGCCCCAGCAGGGTCCCTGGCTTGCTCAGGGGTGTCCATGCTGATCCACCAGTTAGAGCCAATTCCATTTAAAGGTCCCTCCAATTAAAGGTCCATATAGCTTGGCCGCAACCTGCCTTCTTAACCTTTCTCCCAAAACCCAATATGGCAACTTCAGTTCACACCCGGATGTTAGGCAGTTGAAATATGACTGCTCCAATGAGAAAATGATTTAAAAGCAATCTGCATACCAAATTGTCATAACCCATAGTACCAAAACAAATAAACAAACAAATGGAAAATAGTTCAATACAGTTTAACTTTGGTACAGTGGTATTTGGGATATATTAGATTAGCATACAATCATAGAGCTAAAGTGTTTCTTTTGTAATATAGCTTCTGGCAAGTTTAAACTGCTGTGTGTGGTTTTGATGGTCTTCTGACAGACAGCCATTTGTACTTTCCCTTCACCGTGTTCACTCTGCTTTCACCTTGACAAGTTTCTCATCTCCACTTAATGAAAGCTTACCCATCCCTCTACTCCTTGCTTGGATATCTTTGTTCTAAGTCAGTATTGGGGACATCTCTTTAGGAAATGCCCCTTACAGTACTCTGCGTGGCTCTGTGTCTTCTATTTCCTTTCTGCCCCTCATGTTCTTTTACACTGTTTGTTTGCAAGTACTATAATAACATTGGGCCAAACTTTGCAACTCTATCAAAGTTCTAAGAAGGCAGTTATCATATCTGAAAAACATCATTTTCTGGATTTGTCTCTAGCATAGTATCTTATAAAATGAAGATAATCAATAAATATTTATTAAGGAAATGATGAATAGATGAGTAAACGCATGAACAAAAAATTGAATTTATAAATCAAGGCATTATGGTACTGGCAAAATAATAGACACAGAGATCAATGGAATGAAATAGAGAGTATATAAATTAACTACATAAATAGCCAACTGGCTTTTGACAGGACTACAAAGACAATGCGGTGGAAGAAGGATAGACTTCCAGCACAGCAAGAGAAAACAACTGGATATCCTTATGCACTGAAGATGAACCTAATATTGACCTTTTACATCCCGTAGTTTTTGTTGTGTACCGTAGATTCAAACACCAAATGGAAAACTATAAAACCTCCTGATGTGAACAGAAGAAAATCTACAGGACCTTGGGTTAGGCGTTGAATTTTTAGATACCACCAGAAGTATAATCAATAAAAGAAAAATTGATAAGCTAGATGCTATGAAAAGTTGATATTTTTACTCTGTGAAAGGCACTGTTAGCAGAACAGACAAGACACAGATTAGTAGAAAATATTTGCAAAGCAGTTATCTGATGAAGAATTTGTATCTAAAAGACACAATGAACCCTTAAAACTGAACGGTAAGACAATGAAAATACTTCCCTGAATATGGCCAAACTGTCTGACAGACACTGCGTCAAGGATAGCAGAGGAAAGAGCAATGTGAGGAAAGAGATGGTACCTCACGTCTGAGATCAAAATCAACAGATGTCAAAGGCCAGAATGGACAAGCAGAATGGGAGGAAAACAGGAATAATTGTACACGACCATTTCACTTCTTACATTTCATTTACTAAATCAACGACTAGTTATTGATTTCTTAAATTTGATACCAAATATAAAGTCACAAAAGTACATTTATAAATTATACACCAAAATTAAAAGTTTTTGTACCTTAATGTCAAGGAAGTATAAAGCCAGTGCTGGGGAGATGGGTCAGTTGGTAAAGGGTTTATTTCACAAACACAAGAACCTGAGATTAGATCTCTGGCCACATAAAAGCCAGATGTGGAGGCCCATATCTGTAACCTCAGTGCAGGCTGGCAGCCAGTCCAGTAGTAAAAGGGAGTTCAATGTTCAGAGAAAGACCCTATCTCAAAAAAATAAATGGAGAAGTATTTAAGAAAAACATCTTAATGTCATCCTCTGATCACATGTGCCTGCATGAATGAGCATATCTGCACCCAAACATACACATACATCACACACACACACACACACACACACACACACACACACACACACACACACACACCTGTCCAATAAGCACATGAGAGGTAATCACAATCAATCACAGGGAAACGAACACCAAAGCACAATGAGAACCACTGGGTGATAATGAATGTAGATGTGGGGCTAGCAAAGTTGAAACATTTAGACACTGCTGGGGACAGCTGCAAGACAGTACAAACACCTTGGCAAACAGTTTGTAGAGTCCTTTAAGAGGTATACATGACCAAGCCTTCCTACCCTTGGCATATTCCCCCCGAAACGAAAACAAGCCCAAACAAATTTTTAGACAGAGGGTCATAGTGCCATTCTGCATAGCAGGCAGGATATAGGGACATCTCAAACGCCTATCCTTAACTAAGGGGTAAACAAGATATGATAAATCTATGCAGTGAAATATTATCCCAAAATGAAGTATTACTGACAGATGTTACACATGAATGAAGCTGGAAAGAATGATTATAATTGAAAGAAGTCATACGTGCAAGGACAGAACTATAGACAATGTTATTGCATTTGTATAAAATATTCAGAAATATGCAACCAGAAATAATAACTGTAGGCAAGGGAAATGGAGAGTGTCTGCTAATGTGGATTTCTCTTATCAGAATGGTAAAAATATTCTCAAAGTAGATCATAGTGATGGCCATTTAACGTAGCGAGGATATAAAAACAAACTCCCAGTTGTATAAAGAGAGTGAAAGTTTTAAAGACTTATTCTAAATTGGTGTGTGTGTGTGTGTGTGTACAATCACTTGCAGAGGCCAGCAGAGTGTCAGATTGCCCTGACATTAGAAACTGTTGTGAGCTGCCTGACATGGGTCCTTTGGAAACAGAGCTCACTTCCTCTACAACAGTGCTGTGTCCTTTGAACCTCTGAGCCACCTCTCTACCCCAAAGAGAGTGTGTTTTATAGTGTATGACGAACATCACTAAATGCCCATTAAAATTCAAAAAGCTGAGGATAGTAACAGTTGGCACAGGCAAGAACTCTCATTGTTTCCTGGTGATATAATAATTCAGACTATTTTAAAAGGCAGTTCCTTATTAACGCTAAATACAGCCTTCCACTTGACCAGGTATTTGTGCACTCGGATAGTTGGATGGATTCTGGGGATCTAAGAGCATGTTTATGTCAACACCTAAAGATGCTTCTGTCAGCTTTGTTAACGTACTCTAAACTGGAAGTAACCTTAGGGTCCTGTAGTAAGTGAATGACTAGAAAGACATCCATACAACAGAAGACAAGCGACCACAAAGAATCAACTATTAAACCATGTAAAGATCTGGACAATTCTACTGCGTGGGGCGAGCAAGTGAATACAGCTGGCACAGCAATATGCTGATAGGAAAATTACCTCAAAGGGATGAAAGACTTCAATGTAAAGGCCAAGACTAAAGCTTGTAGAGAAAATTTAAGGGGAAAGTTTTGTGATACCACAGATGGTAATGATTTCTTCCACACAATGCAAAGCATTAGCACTGAAAGAAAAACGGGTAGGCTACTTTCAAAATTTCCGTGGACACAAAAGCATTATGAACAGAGTGAGAAGACAACATAAAGGAAAAGAGAAAATACTCGGAAATCATACATTTAACAGGGAGTTAATATTTAGAATATATAAAGATTTTTCAAAGCTAACAATCCAGTTAAAATAGACAAAGAAGTTGAAATATTTCTCCAATTACAGACAATTAATAACATACAAATTTGCTCAGTATCACCCGTCATTGGAAGATACCGATCAAAGCTGCAATGAGACATTCTTCACACTCATTATGGTTGCTACTTTTCTATTCATTTAGTTTTATTCTTTGGCAGTTTATGCATAATGAATTTTAATCCTTCTCATTCCCTATTGCCCTGTCTCACCCCGATCCCTTCTCACACTGAAACCCTTCTTCTTTCTAACAAGACCCTTGTTTACTTTGAGGTGCGTGGCAGTGTCTGTAACCCCCAGGTTTAAGCAGGGTCATGGGCATGAGTGTGGGTGAGAGATTATTTACGGGAGCCTAGGCAACTCATCAACAGTTACTTCCCTGAAGAAAGTGCCACTCTTTCTCTGACCCACCGGCAGTTGTCAGCAGTCTCCTAGGGAGGTGTAGGGCCTTGGGTGCCCTTCCCCCGCCCCTTGCATGGTGAGATGCTGGAGAGTCAGTCTTCGGCAGGCCTTGTGCAGCTAACCACAGTTACACTGAGCTCACGGGTGCAACCTCTGCATCACATCCAGGAGCCTCTACATCGCATCCAGAAGACACTATTTCATAGCAGTCTTCCCAGCCTCTACCCTCAGTCCTTCCGCCTTCCCTTCCACATCCCCTGAGCCTTGGAGAAGAGCTGACAGTGTCTCCTTTGGGCCCGAGCATTCCACAGCCACGTATTCTCCTCACTGTGACCACTTATGAATCTTGTATTAATTACCATCCTTGTGAAAAAGAAGCTTTTCTGATCTACAAGGAAGGTAAATATTTGGAAGGTAGATTGATACAATGTTTATTAAGCAAAATAATAGTATTGGGTGCTCCTGCAGAGCGCTTATGCCTAACTGGTGGAGATATAAAATAATTCTGTCCCCGTGAAAATCAATGTGTTAGTTCCTCAAAATCCTAAATGAAGAGAGCTCTGACACATGTTACTGCAACTCAAAGCAAACTTGACCTTGTGGTCTTAGGTGGAAAGTAAAGTGGACACAAAATAACACATATAGTCCATTTATACAAAGTCACCAGAGTAATGAATTTCACATAGAAAGAAAGTAAAATGACAGTGTTAAGACCTGGAGAACGGGGACACATGGAATGTCTTTGTTTGCCTTTTGGTGTTGTGATAAAACACTGACTGACACCCACTTGAGGAGAAAGGGTTTAATACATCTTGCAGTTTAGTGTTCATCATCCAGGGAACCCAGGGCAAGCGCTCAAGCAGAAGCATAAAGGCAGAAGCTGACGCCGAGGCCACCGAGGAGCACTAAGTACTGGCTTCCTCTGCTTTCTGTCTTCTGCAACCCAAGCTGAGTGACCCGATGACCGCCATTCCTCCGTCGCCACTCCAGTTCCTGCCTTCAAGTTTTGCCTTTACTTCCTTCAGTGAAGCACTGTGTGAGCCCAATAAACCATTTGAGCCCTGTGTCACTTCAGTCACTGTCTGTGTCACCGCAGGAGGAAGCAAAGCTCCTCAAAGACTGGCTGATCCTGGAACTGATGGCGAGAGGTATGGCAGGCGCCACTGTAAGATCTTGAAGCATCAGAAAGTAAGAAAATGATAAAGGGAAACAAAACACCCGCAATGGTTGAATATATATCTAAGGGACATGAGCCAAACGACGGACTCCCAATACTGTGGTGGAACACCTCACAATGGTTGCATATAACTAAGGGACGTGAGCCAAACGACAGACTCCCAATACTGTGGTGGAACAAGTTGAAAACAAATACAGGAGGAACAGATTTAACCCAAAATATGAGAGAAAAATGTGTGCATGTGTGTGTGGTGAACTATTACTTTAACTGGGCAAAGCTGTGTTATATTTGTTTATGTTGTGGAATATTACTTTAACTGTGTGAGGATGTGTTACCTTTGTTTCTGCTGCATTTGTTTAACAATGTAAGGATCTATGTTTAATTATGTAAAGATGTGTTGCATTTGTTTCACCTTGCCTGTCTAAGGCCCTGGTTGGTCTAATAAAGAGCTGAATGGTCAATAGTTAGGCAGGAGGAAGGATAGGCAGGGCTGGCAGGCAGAGATAATAAATAGGAGGAGGAATCTAGGCTCCAAAGAAGGAAGATGAGAGAAAAGGAAGAGACTGAGGGAGAAGCCTGGAGCAAGAATCCAGGCAGCTGCCAGCCAGCAGACATGAGAAACATTGAAAGTAAGATAAATGGAAGAAAAGAAATGTAAAAAGCCCTGAGGCAAAAGGTAGATAAAGAAAGACAGGCTAATTTCAGTTAAAAGCTAGACAGAAATGAGCGTAAGCTAGGCCAAGCATTCATAACTAATAAGAAGTCTCCATGTCATGATTTGGGAGCTGGTTGGTGGCCTCAAAAAGAAAAAGCCTGGTTCAAGTGTGTTTGTCCACACACAAACAAGAATAAGCTAAAGCAACTGAACAGATAGCTAAGAGGGTGAGACAGATGTACTCCCTCTAGAATGAAGCTTCCAGTGTTTCGTTCAGCTTCTCCTTGGGGAATGGAATCTAACTATCCATCCCTTAAAAACAACTTGGCTCATGTGGCTTCTCCAGAAGAGTATGGGGTAGCAAATGGAGACAAGAACACACCAGAGAAGGCTGACAGTGTCAGAGAGAGATAAGGGTCGATGCTGCTTTCCTCCCAAGGTCAGCATCACAATTGCAGCACTTCCCCTTGAGAGAGTCTGAGGAAGGGTGACTCTTACATTCATGGACTGCCTCTCTCAGACCTCTAACTCCAATATAATCACACAGAAAACACAAGACAACGCTAAATTGACGAGCATTCTACACCAGATCCATACTCTTTCCAATCAGCTACGATATATTCGAGTCATCAGAGTGAAACGGAGCTGAAGGATTGCTGACAAGGACCAAGTGCAGTGTCATAGATGGGACCTGTAACATTAACAGGGACGTGAGGAAATGTGAGCAAGGAGTGGACTTTGGTTAATAATAATCTACCGATATTTGTTCATTAATTGCAACAAAAATGCAGTGTGTTAGAGACAGGAGGAAGGTATACAAGGCCCTCCATAATGCTAATGCCAATCTTCACTAAATACAATATAAAGTTTAAA
This sequence comes from Ondatra zibethicus, assembly GCA_004026605.1. NCBI lineage: Eukaryota > Metazoa > Chordata > Mammalia > Rodentia > Cricetidae > Ondatra > Ondatra zibethicus. The sequence goes on along the minus strand of PVIU01023856.1, from coordinate 8,593 downwards.
AGTTTATTTAAGACATTTTAATCCTGCTGGGAGGAAGGCAAAAACTGAATTTTCAGTCACCCCTCTCTTGTCCATGCCTTGACCATTTCTCTCCACCCTGGGAAAGACAGTTCATGGAGGAGGTTCCTGCAGGGTTATGAGCCAGAAGGCATGAAAACCCTGTTCTCTGTCTTTCAAGCTGTAGTGTATCCCCCTCTTCGACGGGGTTGTTCATTTATATCCACTAAAATATCCTTCGACACTGATGGGTAAATGCAGGTAAAGCACTTCCCTGAGCTCCGTGAGCCACTCTAGCAAGGCAATGAAACTCCAGGGGAAGCCCAGTTTATGGCAGGCTGGTCCGTGCGATTGCCATCTGAAGTGGGCACGGCAGGATATGGTAGCAGGATTACAAAACTAAACCCTAAGCCTGGGGACTCTGATAGCATCTTGGGTGTCAGAAAGGGTGACACTAGTTGGTAGTTCCTGGAGACCTGCCTCAGGTGGGAGGGAACCCCACTCCTGTTCAAGTGCTGTTTTGGTGGAGACAAGGCAACAAATAAGCACACATTTTCTTTTCTTTCTTATATTTATTAACTACCATGACTTGGATGAGCATCCCCAGAAAGGCTCATATGTTCCAATCTCTGATGCTGTTGGGAGGTGACAGAATTTTGAAGATGTGGGCCCAGTGGAAGAACAGTCATGGGGAAGAGATTGTCCCTGGAAGTAAACGTTGAGATTCTGCCTCACTTCTGCCTGTCCCTCTTTAATTTCCTAATTAGCATTAGGTAAACAGACCCCTTTGCTTTACAGTCCCACCGCCATGGTGGCTGCCTTACCACCGGACCAAAAGCAATGGTGCCAGAGTGGTCACCCTGACATCTCTGAAGCGTAGGACGAAAGATACCTTTTCTCCTTGTACGTCCGTTTTTCTCAGACATTTGTCACAGTGATAGAAAGCTAACAAGTCACCTTCCATTCCAACAACACACCTGCTGTCCCTGCGCTGCTGTTCCCACCACCAGGAAGAAGTATACCCAGACACCACCATTTTCTGGTTTTCTAAAGACACTTCTCCTCCTGTCCCCTCTCACGGCCTTATGTTTCTTTATGCTCATATTCTTGAGTGTCCCAGGACAATTCTTACAGACCCTTTCTTTTGACAAACACCTAAAATACTTGGAGCAAATACTGAACCACAAATGTACATGCAAAGCAATTTTGTCATCTCCAGAAACGAAAGTTTCAGAGTATAGCTCAAATTACAAATCCCCCAGTCTACAAGATTGTATTTTGTAACATGTCCATTTGTCACATTCTTAAGAAATGACCTGAGTTAAATTTTACAAATGAAAGCCAAAACAAAAGCAAGCAAAACCATTTAATATCTGAGACAAGAAGGAGATCTTATGGAATATAAAGTATCGAAAAGTATCTTATGGAATATAAAAAATATATAAAGATGTAGCTGGCTGAGTAGTTGCAACTAAGCAGAGCCAGCGACTGTTATTAAAACTAAGCTACACATCTAATTTTTACCTGCAGCCAGTTAAGCTAGGGGTTGCCTCCAAAATGTCAAATGGCCATTGTGGAGAAATTTATTGTAAGAGACGTAATTCCCAATTCTAGCTGGTAAAACAAACTTTACCGAGGACTCCTGGACTTTTATAATGATGGAATACAACCTGAGGCAGTGTAAACTCATAATCTCTTAGGACAAATAGCCTTTAAAATTTCAACCTAGTATCCAATTCACCATTGAAATGAGTAGAAGGCCTGGTAGAAGTCACGTGACCTCCCATTAGTGTGACTTCAGACCCACCTCTGCACAGCCTGTAGTTTTACAGGGTCCTTAACAGCGTCTTGGAACATTTCTGCACCCAAATGGTTTGTGCTTAAACTGGTACAGCTTTTAGGTAATGGCTACCTGTTATCAGGGCCTATCTGCATGCTCCCTATGTCACTCTGATATTACACAAGAGGGACCTACCCATAAAACTCCAATCGTCACTGTCACAAAACAAATCTCTATAAATAAAGGCTACCTAATCCAATTACACGGTGCATGGTGGAAAACTGGAAAGTTAAAATCTGCAACAATGCAAGCCAGGATTAGCATCACCTTCTAAAAAGATTGTGTTGCAGACACAGCCACGCTGGCATGCAGAGGGCTGGGAGTTTGATTCCGTGTTGTGTAAAGAGTGGAAAACAGCAAGTGTTGAGTATATCTGGGAAGCCCCTGGGTTTCGCTGGAGTCTGGGTTCCATTTCCTCTTTCCTGAGGTTCATCATTGCAGTCTTGAAGACCCAAGGACAGAGGCCAACTTAGTGTCACACAGTGCAGCAGCTGGACAGCTGGTGCCCCCTCCCCTCCCTGTGATGCTTTTGAAGTGGCCACCGGAAACTAGCAGCTATGCCTGCTCTACCCCTTCCAGGGGAATTTTCCGTCCCTGGGAATGTTAAATACTACCAGACACGCAAAGGATCAGGTTTCTGGCAGACCAATGTCATTTGATATTTTGGTGATATTGGGAAGATATTCCAGGGAAGGAATTATAAGATAAAATCTCGGTTTTAGGTTTATTTACTTTATTTATACGTAGGAGTGTTTCGCCCACATGTATGTACCCCACCCGCAGGCAGTGCCTCTGGAGTCCAGATGAGGGCATTGGATTCCCTAACACTGGAGTTACGGATGGAGTTTTCCACAAGTCACCATGTGGGGCTGGGAATTGAACCTAGGTCCTCTGCAAAAGCAGCAAGTGCTCTGAACCACTGAGCCGTCTCTGTAGCGCCTACAGGATGAAACTTTTAGGGGTAAAAAATGATCAATGTTTTGATGGTAACAACAACACAACTCTAATCCCAGCACTTGAGAGGTAGAAGCAGGCAGATCTCTGAGTTCAGGACAGCCTGATTTACAGAGTGAATTTCAGGACAGCTACAGGTACACGGAGAAAGCTTGTCTCAAACAAAACAAAACAAAATCACCAAAAAAATGATGCTCCACTCCCTTAATTCTAATATGAAATCTGATATCATCCATTATTTTTCCTTTGCATGATTTTGTTTTTATTGTCAGTTTTGAGCCATTTCATTAGGATGAACCTTGGTGCATTTTACTTGACAATTTTCAAGCTTGGGTTTCAATGAACTTGGATGTGTGGATATGTAGGTTTCATAAACTTGAAAAATTTTCAGTAATTATTTTTTCAAGTATTTTAGGTCATCTTCTATCTGTCAAATGCTCTGAAGATTCAGTTTACATATATACTTGTACTTGGCCACTCACTATTTCCCAGGATTCACTACCACTCTGTTCACATTTTAAAATGTTCATGCTATATTTTCTCATTGTACCATCTAGTTCACTGTTGTCTGATCTCCTGCTTCCTCTTTCTTTTTATACACTGTTTTGTGTAATGTAAGCTGGCCTTGAACTTGGAATATGGTAGAAGATAACTTTGAACTTCTGACCCTCCTGCCTCTGCCTACCAAGTTCTAGGATTACAAGTGTGCACTATATGGTCCTGAGAACTAGACCCACAGGTTTGTAGATAGTGGGGACTCTCCTAACTGAGCTACATCCTCAGCCCATATTCAATTTTTGAAGTTTATGTTGAGTCTTTCAAAAATTCTTCACTTCTCTGTTAAACTTCCTGATAATATAACATTAAAAGTTAGTAACTATTTAGTGCTCCCCTTTGCTAATTCTGTGCCAAAGTGAGTTGCTGTGGAATAATCCTTTTGTACACTGTGAAGATTTGTCATTCAAATAGGTTTAATAAAAAGCTGACTGTCCAGTAGCCAGGCAGGAAGTATAGGTGGAACAACCAAACTAAGGATGCTGGGAAGAAGGATGGAGTCAGGAGTCGCAAGCAGACACAGAGAGAAGTAAGATGGCCATACCATACTGAGAAAAGGTACCACGCCTTGTAGCAAAGCATAGATAAGTGGGTGAATTTTAATGTAAGAGTTAGCTAGTAATAAGCCTGAGCTATTAGCCAGTCATTTATAATTAATATTGAGTTTCCATGTCAGTTATTTGGAAACTATAGGTGGAGAAAAAAAGTCAGCCTATACTAAGTCAGTTTCAATTGACTGACTGACTTCCTCATTATGAACCCCACATGTTGCAAATTTGACCTTTTGAGTGCTGGATGTTTTTATACTCTTAGGGTATTCTAAAGCTTCATGCTGGAATGGAAGTAAATTGCTTACAGATTGTTTGCTCCTGTTGACTTGGTAACTTTCTTAAATGGAGCCTGGGCCCATGCTCAGTCCAATTCTCCCTCCCAGCTTAGACAAGCCTCTTCAGTGCGCTTGCAGTGTTCAGCAAGTCTCTTGAGTTTCCTGGGCTGGCTGATGGCTTGATTCCCAACTTTGCATCAGGATTGAGCCTTGTTTCCGTTATTCCAGTGTGCTCCTGTTTTCCTCCCAGAAGAGTCTGGCAATGTTGGAGATATTTTCATGATGATATGATTATGACATAAGTAGGGGCCAGGCTTGCTGCTCAGCATCCTACAAAACATGTCACCAAAGATGTCACTAGTACCCATAGAGGAACTATGTTCCAGTCTTTCCAGTGGTTCCCCAGTCTCTTGTAGTTTTCTTTCCCTACTTAACTGAATACTTGGGAAGGACTCTGCCCATATCTCTGGAGCTCTTTGCTGTTTGCCTGAGTCCTCCTGAGATCTACCATATTAACTTGTTTTTCCTGGGCTCGGAAAGTCTGTCTGACCTAGATCTCTCCAGGGTCCCCCCCACCGCCCTGTGATCTGGAACCACTCTCAGGGAGTTAACTACAAGACCTTGGACTCTTCTCATTCATTGCCGATTTCTTTGGTTGTCTAATGTCCCGTGTTTGATTAACTGTGTTCACTTCACTTACAACTATTTCTGGCCAGAAAGTAAATCTGTTCCCTTTTACTCCATCTGAACCACAAACTCAAGTCTTTATACTTCTTCCTAAATATCTTTGATCCTGCCTTCCTTTCCCTGTTGGTTTGCCAGTGTGCAGCAAAGGACTGTTAGCTATGCAAGCACATAGTATTCGTGAGTCTGTGGGCCTCAAGAGCAGCTGTGCATGCCTGATGTGCCACCGCCGCACTGAGCCGCTTTGACAATCTCGCTCACCTTTCCTCCCTGGTTCTTTGGGATTCTTTTAGGGCTCTTGAATTTTTAAAGTAGTTTACCCAACAAGCACTTTAAAATTTCAAAAAATAAAATGCCCTTGGCCTAAGAATTCATATGCCAGTTGTAAGTTTTATTTGATGGTAAATGGTTGAAATAGATGCCCTGGAGAGAACTGTTCCTTTTGGCAGCACTGGCCTTAGGCGAAATTGTTGAGTAGGTGAAGTCTATCTTCAGGGAACTCATGGATTCTGCTGCCTCCCTCCTGCATGCCAGAGCCCTTGAGTTCTCTCCCTTAATGTCAGAAGGAGCACTACTTTCTGTGTTTTGAGTTGTTTTAACATTCAGTTGTCAGTGAGTGATAACAAATTTTTACTCTTCTTCAAATGTTTGCATTTTCATACAGAGCAGAGCATTAAAGCAAGCTGAGAAAAGATGGTTCTGACTCCTCTGATTGGAATTGACTGCTTGTAGCATCCGGTGGAGGAAGGTGACTCAGCAGAAAAGAAGGGTGATTGATTGGTGATGTCTGCACATGCAAACAAACGGGGTGAGAAATTTGCTATCTCTGCCCTAATCTTGAATGTTCTTCCAGTTGGACAGTTTCCAAGCACTAGAAATCAAGTGTAAAAAGACACTGGGGGACAATTGAAACTCCACAATGACCTTGAAATCAGCCCAAATAGGGCTATTGTCTGGCATCACATAAAAGTTGAGTTGAGAAAAACCAAGTGCGACAAGAACTTAGTGCAATATCATAGGTAGAATATCATGCTATAGAGATGCTTATGTGAATCCTTTGGTGTGTGCAGCTCTAGGGAGGATTTCTTTTTGTTCCCACTTCCCCATTTCAGGCTTATATCATAGTCTGTGCATAACAAGCACCCCAGAAACACAAAACTCCCCTTTCATATATTACTGTCTTAAGCTGAAAGACCCACCAGAGCCCCCAAAAGTATCACTTACTTATTTCCAAGCTATGTGACACCTCTATAAAAATAACAAGTACATTCAATATTAGAGTATAATTTCACATTTCTCTTTGTCTTCTGTTATTTTGAAAGACAGGGGACATATTAGTTTGTACAGTATAGGATCATAGAAAGGATTAACGTTCTGGGTTGGAAGCCGTGAGATGGCACCATAGGTAAAAGGCTCTTGTCTCCAAACTCATGGCCTGAGTTTGATCCCCCAGGATTTGCATGGCAGAAGGAGAAAATCTGCTCCTACAAATTGCCCTCTGACCTCCACATACACTTGGCACCTGTGTACCTACCTAGATAAATATACATGTGCACACATGGACACACATGCACACATGGACACATACAGGCACAAAATAATAATGTGGGATATCTTTTTATGCTAGGAATATGACTTATTACCTTTGGTTAATAAAGAAGCTGATTTGGCCAGTAGCCAGGTAGAATAGATCCAGGTAGCAAATACAAACAAAAATACAGGGAAAAAGGAGGTGGAGTCTGAGAGATGCCTGCAGCCTCTGGAGAAGCAAGATGTGAGGTAACAAGCCATGAGCCTCATGGTAATATATAGAATAATAGAAATGAGTTAATTTAACTTTTAAGAGCTAGTTACTAATAAACCTGAGCTAATAGGCCAAACAGTTTGTAATTAGTATTAAGCCTCAGAGTTGTAATTAAGGAACTGGTGGGTGGGAGAGAAACCTCCAGTTACAAAATAAAGTGTAAAACATTTCTAGGTTAACCTCAGTAAAAGACTAGGAGATCAGATCATGTTTGGGAGGGAAAAGTACTGAGGACTTCCCGCCTGGCAGGAGCTGAGCTGAGCTAACACATTTTCATATAAGCTGTCTCCTTGGTTCTTACTAAGACTTTACAGAAGAATTTTTTTACAAATAACTGCCTGTCACCTGAGGTTGCCAAAGCCCATTGGCCTGTGGGTATGAATGAGATCAGTCTGATACAATGTCTGTGAATTATTGATTCAGAGACTATGCCTGTATTTCAGGTTGGCAGTCCTCTACTGCCTTGGCCCCCTGGGACATTCAAAGACATTGCCCAGTGGTTATGATTTATGTGTTCATGTCTTCCTACCTCGGCATCCAGAAAGGGTCCTGGCCACTGCTCTGCTGCCAGTGATTCTCGAGAACACGTGTTCTTGCCTGAAGCGTCTTTCCCAGAGCGTGAGAGTCCGCAGGCTCTGCTGTCGAATGGCCAGGGTTCCTTCAGTCTTGACTCCGTAGTTAACGGGTGACGCATCTGCTGATGGGAGGCTGTGTTTCTCCTCAGCTTTTGATCAGCATTTGGTGTTTCTAGCTCAGAACACATTACTTGTTCATCAAGCAGAGGAAGGCAGGGAGGGAGGAAGAGAAAAAGGGAGGAAGGAAGGAAGGGAAGGAGGGAGGGAGGGAAGGAGGGAGAAGTACTTTCAGGAAACAAGTCTTTTGGCTTCTACCTGCAGCTGTTCATGGTCTTGCATTGGCTGGAGAAGATAATTTGGAATTTCTTCCATTCTTCCGGTTGAGGCCTCATAGACACAGAGTGTCTCCTCTATGTGCTTTCCCTACTCATGCCAATCAAATTCCATGGGTTTTCATGAAATCCATGTCATCAAAGATCCAAGGGGAGGAGTAGAGTAGAGTACACTCCCCAACTCCTTATCATTGTCTCCTGGCTCAGGCCCCAGTAGGAGGTGAGCCACCAAGCACACCCAGATATTTACAGCGGAGGAAGCAGACAGTGTGGGCTTAGAGTTACGGTCTTGAAATCAGACCTGTAGCACACCATGTTCTACAGGACCCCTGAGGGGCCTCCCCAGGAAAAGCCTGTTTTATAGTACTACACGGGGCTGCCCCTGCCTCCGAGTGGGAAGCAGCTCCTGAGAGTAATGCTCCCTAAGTGTATTTCCACATTTAAATGGCAGAGTGTGAGGCTGCTCGTGGACTAGTCCCTGACCCTACATATAGTCCCAAAAGTTCACTTGCTTTGTGGCATTTTGTGGAATTTTTTTATCACACCAAATCTGATCTGCTATGCGTTAAGGATGATGAGCGGCCTCCATGAGGACTATAGTTGTTGTCTTAGAGTGTTGCGGAATATTTTTCTCTAGGCAAAGATGTGTTACATTTGTTTACACTGCAGAATATTGCTTTAACTGTGTGGAGGTGTGTTACATTTGTTTCTGCTGCCTTTGCTAAAGATGTAAAGATGTGTTACATTTGTTTCTGCTGCATTTGTTTAATTATGTTAAGATGTGTTGCACTGTTTCACCTTGCTTGCCTAAGTCATCTGATTAGGTTTCAGGGCCAATAGCTAGGCAAGAGAGGGAAGATGGAACTGGCAGGCAGAGAGAGAACAAAAGAACGAGGGAGAAAGAGAAGGTCATGCCCTGGGCCAGGCATCTGTCAGTAATATAGACAGTGGAGGAAGCAGGAAAGTAAGATAGATAGATGATAGATAGATAGATAGATAGATAGATAGATAGATAGATAGATAGAT